>JAZGTK010018385.1:0-11867 GCA_036877625.1 Ambastaia sidthimunki | reverse complement strand
ATCCAGTTTCTTTGCATTTTACTTGGCTAAGCATATATTTTATATGTGGAGAGTTTTTATATTGTCAGAGTATTCAAACTGGTTCATTAGCCTGACAAGCAATATCTCATGATGTTAAGATATTCTCCACTCTGCCACTCAGCCTCTTCACCACAGAGGTGCCGCAGTGTCAGATGCCACGCTCTGCACAAGCATTTCCCTGACAACCACACACTCCTTTATCAAGTGTGAGTTGAGAAGTTAGCATCTGACACACAAGGGGATGTAGGGTGTTAATCATTTTTTCCAGACTGGCGATAATAGATGTCTGAACACCACATACATAACACACATCTCCTCATCTATCCACCAACATGTGATTAATTTTTCAGTTAATTAGTTACTTTACATGTCTGCCAGGCAGCTCTTCCTAAGTAAGCTGTTCTTATGAAGTTTAAGCTTCAAAACATACCAAGTGTGGATAGCTTGGAGTAATGGGTGTGCCAAAAGGTAGAGGCGTACCAAAAGGTCCTTACAACTGGTCTGTGCCGAAAGATCTTTACAATTGGTCATGAAAGCTGCCTTTTCTTAATTGGCCAAAATATTAATCTTAATTGCTACTAGTCTACAGATTAAAAAAGAATAATAAATAAATCCAATATAATTCTACAAACCCAAATTCCATTCTTTCAATGTAAAAAAAATTGAAAATTTTTTAAATTATTATTATTACTATATTTAAAAGTACCCTTCGGAATGTCTGCATAATGCTGGTTACTGACATCACCACCACCACAAGTCTTATAGAGTCTTATTATATCAATCATCAAAAACAAATTGAAATTATTATTTTAAGGATACAAGATCCCTTAATACTAAAGTCCCTTAATACTGTTAGTCACACTAGTTGTTCATATGTTGGAAATAACTTGTTTTTAGTTACCATTGTATTGGTTACACTTGAAAAATACATTATAGAATCTGTCATTTCTACTGTTTAGAACTATGATTTACAATTGTATGTTTTTTGTACCTTCACTAAAAGTGCATGCGAAAACAAAATGTTTTGCCTGGTAGAGACAAATATATAAGGTTAATAAAACAGTCACCAGAGAATTATATAATTAAAATAAAGAAAAAATAGATAAGCAAGAAGCAAGTAACCTTTGGTTAAGTGACATTAAAAAATGAGCACAAAATTGTATACACATTTATTTGGTTGTCAATATCAGTTGTCAATTCAATAAACAAACAAAAAACAAACAAAATCCCACACAACTGTCCATTCATTCACATTCATTTATATTGTATTAGCAGTCTATAGAGCAAAAGGCATCAAACTCTTTGTCGAAACAGAATGCTATTGTCACGGATCGGTCAGGCTCTCTTCCCAGCCAATCTCAGCGCACTCCCTCTCCTGAGTACTAATCACCCGCACCTGTCCCACCTTTCTCCAGTCATCAGTCACTTTGTAAGCACACATCTCAGTCCCACTTACTGTCCGGTCTCGTCAACACATAAAGGACTCATTCTGGTATTGTATGCAATTTGATATCTCATATACTAACCTGTTACTTACATGTGATTCCCAATCGAAGTTCCAGCAACACTGAGGTGTGTGCTCTTCCGTTTCCTGGCTCTCCTCTCTCCGTCTCTCCACGCCCTCCTGTAAACAAAGAACAAAGAAATCTCAGTCATCATCCAAGTCCCGCCGCTGCATATATCAAAGTCATCGTCACTCACCTATTCTGTTGTTTCTACCTGTTTACCTGCATTCTGTCAATTAACCTGTCAGTGTTCCACTTCATCTGTGAGTCCGTGTTCTGTTTCAGCTATGAAGACCCTGTTCTTTCCATGGTCACCAATACAAACAGCCAACTCTGAAGGCTTTGATGCAAATGGATTCTTTGCTCCATTTGGTATAATTACTAAAGCTGCAAAATATACTGCAAAAGAAATAAACACTTAAAACAGATTGTAATTTATGTAATTATGTAATTTTATGGAAAAAAAAAAATATTGGTCGTTGTAGGCGTAGTGGTTATCTGATGGAGTTTAGTAATCTGTGTAGCTTGTGGGAAAAAACTGTTGCTCAGGCTGGTACTCTTGCAATAAAATAGTCTTGCATAAAATGAATTAAACCATGTCTTATTGCTGCCATCTTCTTGCAGTCTAAAGGAAATTCCGTAAATATATAGTTACCACTAATTGGCCAACGCAGTTGCCAGAAATAAACTCCTTTCACCAATAAGAAACCTTTTGGCATGCCCCCTACCTTTAGGCTTGCCCATCACTTCAAGCTGCAGCTACCCCTGTCCCAAACATACCAGGGGCCTCATTTATAAAATGTTGCACAGAAACCATCCTACATTTCATCTAAGATTATTTCCCAAATGTTTTTACATGTGATTCAGATAAAACAAACAACTCTCTTTCAGAAGTGAACATGTGCCTTCAATAGTTCGAATACATCAGACACAACTTCTCTTTCAAGTAAGCAATGTCTTGTTATCCATGCATGACTTTTAAGGCTCTAATTCATCTTAGCCACAGAGAGGATACATGCAATCACCTAATTCCACAATGCCCTTCATGTCTGAAACACCAATTACAGAGGGCTGGTTTGAAGCCACACACACATTTACAGCATCCCAGTCGCCAGTATTGGTGATGATGGTCTGGGAAAGCTGACATGAAAGAAAACATTGGGGTAGGTCACAAACTTGAATCAGGGGTAAGGGGTGAGATAGAAAAAGGTTGTTCACTGCATATCAGACACGCTTTCGCATGCTCAGAATTACCAAAATCACTTACAGTTAACCACAAATATCAAGCAAAAAAAACATCAGACTGTGATGACAGTCAGGAACACACAATGGAGGTGGGGAAGGAGGGATCAGAGACCTATTGTCAAAGAATCTCTCTTACACACAGGCCTGGTTCAAGAACCAAATTACTGAGGTGCTTCTGAAAATATTAAGGGTGCTTACTAACATGGATCGCGTAATGAATTGAAAGGGCCCATATTGTAAACAACAAACCAATAAGACAGTTTTATGGCACTATGGTAAAAATACACATAACTTAACAAACTTTAATGTGTATCTTTAAAATACTTATTAAAATGTAAAAGTAATATAATAATATACTCCTGAACAAAATCTTAAGATCGGGGGAAAAATTACAAGTATTCACATTTCGTGCTGGTGGATGTAACCAGGTTGTAAGTACTGCCTCAAAATGCCAAAAAAAGAAACAGGAGCAAAAGACAATAAATACAGAGTAGGTGGTTTATTGAAAACTGCATTTAAACTCAAACAGGCTGTTCATCAGCTGATCAAAAGTTTAAGACCATAGCCCAAAAAAAACCACAACGGAAACTAAAAGTGTCAAAGAAGGACTTAGTAGTGAGTAGCCCCGCCATTCTTGTTCATCAAACACTTGTTTCGGCATGCTTGATACAACTGTTTCCAGGAGGCTGGTGGGAACGTTGCTCCATTTGGTGAAGATGGCTTCACGAACGGCATCCAAGGTCTGGAACTGACGTCCGTTTTTGTAAACTTCCCATGCCATCCATCCCCAAATGTTCTCAATGGGATTTAGATCAGGGGAACATGCAGGATGGTTCAAAAGAGTGACATTATTCTCCTGGAAGAAGTCTTTCGTCAGGTGGGCATTGTGAACTGCAGCGTTGTCCTGTTGTAAGACCCAGTCATTACCGCACAGACGAGGGCCCTCAGTCAAGAGGAATGCCCACTGCAACATGTCCACATAGCCAGCCGCTGTTTGACGCCCCTGCACAACCTGAAGCTCCATTTTCCCATTGAAGGAAAAAGCACCCCAGATCATGATGGAGCCTCCTCCACTGTGCCGCGTAGAAAACATCTCCGGTGGGATCTCCTTATCATCCCAGTAAGGTTGAAAGCCATCAGGACTGTCCAGGTAAATTTATTTTCTTGTCAGAGAATAAAACTTTCTTCCACCTTTCAATGTCCCATGTTTGGTTCCCCCTTTGCAAATTCCAAACGTGAAAGTTTGTGGCGTGGGAGGAGACGTGGCCTTTGAAGACATTTTTTATTCTTTAAGCCCTTCTCTCGCAGATGCCGTCTTATGGTTATTGGGCTGCAGTCAGCATCGGTAACAGCCTTAATTTGGGTCGAAGATCGGCCTGTGTCTTCACGGACAGCCCGCTGGATCCTTCGGCTCAGTTCAGGTGATATTTTTTTGGGTCTACCACTTGACTTTTTTGTGCCATAACTCTCAGGATTTTTTAAGAAATTTAAATGACTGTCTTACTGCGTCCAACCTTAGCAGCGTCCAACCTTACCTCTTGCTTGAGTGCTGAGACAGCACACATATGTCTCCACTTCTCTTCTCAGCTCACAGTTCTAGATTATGTGCACATATGTAAAAAGGGTAAGCTCATGTGTATTTTTGTTATTGTTTACAATAACAGGGCACTCTTTGTAGAATCTCCCTCTGTTTTAATAGCAATGTCTTATTAAATGGGCAATGGCTTATTAAACTGTTGTCTGCAGACCTGCGTGACAGCTGATTAATCGCTCATAGCAATGAATGAACTGTATTAATTTGTGACAGCAATCATGCAAAATGTAGGATTGTGGGATCTTGCAAAATTTGTGATATTTATTTATTTGTTATAAAAAAAGCAATTAAAGTGCATTGGGCCTTTCAGCTGCCTTTCAGTAAAGCACAAACTAAACAAGCTCTCTGTATTTAAAGTAACAACCCTTCAGACATTTTCTCCAAAGAGAGGCTCTTTGTTGAGCCTCTATAGTTCTGAAAAAATGGCACCTGTGAGTCAGGTCTGAACTACCCTGCTGTTTTGGACAACTAAGCTACAGCAGATCTACAGCAGAACCCCCCAACTGCTTGCCTCAGAACTCTGTCTTATAGGTTATTTGATAAAGTGATTAGGGATTCTGTGAGTGGCTAGATGGGAACAGAGGATATTTTTAGAGTGTCAACCTGGAATACATGATAGACCAAGCTACTCAGGGAATACTGGACTTTGCATTCCTAAGTGACATAAAGAAACAGTCATCTAGTGATTAGGGTAGTCAGAGCAAATCTGAACAGAGTTAAATATTTTTGAGATGTCATTTTTTATTTTTAAGCATGTTGCATTGTATTTTCATTACTTCCTTTGTATACCACTCCTACCACCCAAGTTATTAGTAAATGTATTTCAGAACAGTAAAATTTAGAACAGGCATTACAAGAACAGCCAGACTGAGTTTCAGTGTACCTCACAAGCCACTAACTTCTTCCCATCATTTGTAGCACAAGACATCTGCTGCTTCCAAACCATGCTGTAGCACATGACAGCCAAGATATCCCAAAAAGTGATTGTTTTTAATAATAACTTACATTACTTATGCATTTGGCAAGAGCATTTATCCAAAGTGACTTACAGCGCATTCAAGGTATACATTTTTATCAGTACTTATACAGTAGCCTTCCTGTAGCTCAACTGGTAGAGCATTGGTTAGCAGCGCAAAGATTGTGGGTTTGATCCCAGGGAATGCAAGTACTGATTAAAAAAAATGTATACATTGGATTTACTGTAAGTTGCTTTGGATAAAAGCGTCTGCCAAATGAATAAATGTAAAATGTACTTGTGTTCCCTGGAAATCAATCCCACAACCTTTACATTGCTAACGCAATGCTCAATACCAATTGTTATGTAAATTGCATCAAAGCACCAAAAATATTAATACTTATTTTCCACAGCTTCATCCCCATAAGAAAGATCACAAATGAGATCTCTTTAATATTTCAATTGTTAATATTTAAATTGTCTAGACAATATCAAATTGGAAACATTGAGATTATGGCTTCTCCCCTTTTTTGAGAGAAAGAGACCCAGGTAATCTATTGTTTCAGAAAAGATCTCATCAATTCTTTAAACTGTGCCACAATGAAAGTCAATCAAAATCAAAAGTCCATCCATCCATCCTCCAAACCTGCTTGTATTTTCCTATCTCCAATTTATTAAAGCCTACATGTCTTTTGGACTGTGGGAAGAAACCAGAAAACTTAGAATTTTCTTTTATTGCTTTATATTCTAACGGTATGTCAACAATTTGAGTCTGAGTCTTTTTTTAATATCACCTGAGAAATTTTAGAAGAAGCATCTTATATTAATAAGTGAGAACTCAATATCTTGAGCTTTGAAAAAAAGAACATGTAAGATTAAAAAAAAAACATGTGGGATTAAATTGTTTGTATTGCATTCTTGCAATAAACATTGTTTATTGGAAGGAATTCTCTGTCCTTTGAAGCCTAACCACACACTGCTATTTTTACTCCAACACTTGTTTTCCTTGAACTAAGAGATATTGTTTTCACTCAGTGCATAAACACACAAACACTAGTTGGCTGAGAATAGTGTGCTGCTTATCAACAGGACGTCAGAGTTCCTACTATGAAAATGTCATTGTTTTACTTCTACAATACACTTTAAGGGGGTTTCTGCAATCAGCTCTGGGGACTGAGGGGCTGGGAGCCACTTTGCACTCAAACAAGGAACCGGAACACTGAAAGGAACTTAACAATCAAAAGAAGTGAGTGTACTATGAAACAAACCAAAGAAAGTATTTGCAAACAAAGGATTTCACTAGAAAAACTTAAGGGAAACTCTGTGTTCATTCACTCAATCTATCACACTGAACAGTAAGTAATTGTGGGGTCAAGGTTGCACAGTCCTGTTAGCCTCTGCTGGTAGATGCCATAACTACACCACCTGGACCTTTTGTTTTTACAAGCAATATATACCCAGCTAACACATTTACATTGTGGCAATGTTGGGGCCACATTCTATTTATACTCTGGCAACATTGTAGGAATGTAGAATTGGGGAGGACTGTAGCAACATTGTTGTGCAACATTCAGAAACTGTGAGATGATGTTCAGACTAAATTTGTGAATTCCTGATGCCAGCAAATCATTTCTCTGATTTACCCATACTGCATGTTGCATATTTTACTGTTAATATTCTAAATGTGAATACTGTTCTTTATGTTAAAAACTAAAAATAAGTACTTCCAATCACTAAAAACTACTCAATGTTTAATCAAGTATAAATTTTAAACAGTAACAGTGATAGAATACAGGGTCATATAAAATTTTAACATTACAATCATACCACAGTATTTTAATTATTGAAACAAAAGGAGTAAAGTTTGTGAACAAACTTTGTGTTGGCTTGAGAAAGTGAAAAATAGTATAAAAAGTTAATTAAGTTAAATTAAGATTGAAGTAGTTTTTAAAGCTTAAAAGTTTAAGGATAAACTGTAAGTTTTAGCATCAATTAGTATGATGCTAACACATTTTAGCATGAATTAGCATGATGCTAGCACATTTTAGGATGTTGCCAGGGAAATACTTAAAGCCAATTGACAGCCTAATTCAAATAAGCCCATCTACAACGTTCTAATGCTGAAATATGGCTTATTGATTTCATTAAATGGTTGCTAGGGTACTGTAAATGCAGTAAATATCAAAGTCAAAGTGGAGTTTGTCATTTCAGCCATATACAAATACTTTCTCCAGGACCAAGGTGCTACAGTACAAAACAGAACAACACAAAACTAGAATGTCAACACAAGACTAGAATGTACAAGGTATATACAAAAAAACTCTATATACATAAAGTGCACAAAGTGCAACCAGACAGCACAAGACAGTAACGCAGACCAATACACAGTTCTGTACAAAAGTGATTGCAGTGATTATGTAAAGTGACGGCAGTGCAAACATTGAATAGTGCAGATATTAAAAATAATAAAGATATGTAATGTACAATGAGTTATATTGTGTTTAACAGCCTGATGGCATGGGGGAAAAAACTGTGTAAGAGACCGAATGCTTTGATACTTTTGGTGTATCAAATGCTTTGATAGCGTGAGGTGTAAATGTTTGTGATAGAGGGAAGAGAGACCCCAATGATCTTTTCAGCTGTTCTCACTATCAACTGCAGGGTCTTGCGGTCCGAGACGGTGCAATTCCCAAACCAGGCAGTGATGTAGCTGCTCAGGATGCTCTCGACTGTCCCTCTGTAGAACACTGTGAGAATAGAGGGTGGGAGATGTGCTTTTCTCAGCCTGCTCAAAAAGTACAGGTGCTGCTGGGCTTTTTTTGCTGTGGAACTGGTGTTGAGCAACCAGGTGAGGTTCTTCGTCAGGTGAACGCCAAGAAGGTGGGTGAGGTGGGTAAGGGCCACATGGAGGGTGGTATTGATGCCGTCGTCTGTTGACCGGTTGGGGCGGTAAGTGAATTGCAAGGGGTCTAGTGAGGGGTGCAGCAGGGTCTTAATGTGCCTCAAGATGAGCCTCTCGAAGCACTTCATGATGACAGGCGTAAGTGCAATGGGACGGTAGTCATTGAGGCAGGACACTGAAGACTTCTTTGGCACAGGGACAATGGTGGTGGCCTTAAAGCTATGGAACTATGGTGCTGCTCAAAGAGATGTTGAATCCTCTGAGCACCCTACCAGGAATGTTGTCTGGTCCAGCAGACTTCCGCGGGTTTACTCTTGGTAGACTCTTCCTTACGTTGGCCACTGTTAGACACAGCGCCTGGTCGTTGGGGGAGGGGTGGTCTTCCTCACTGTTACACCGTTTTGTGCCTCAAACTGAGCGTAGAAGTTGTTCAGCGCATCTGGAAGGGAGGCATCACTGTCACAGGCAGGTGGTGTTGGCCTGTAGTTGGTGATGGTCTGGATGCCCTGCCACATGCCCTGTAAATGCTAAGTCGAGCGACATGAGCCCACCCCAGTGTCTCTACGACATTCTGATGCAGAGCTATGACGTATATAAGCCCAATATTCAGCCCAGTGTTAAAACTATGAAATTGTTCACCTACTTTTTTGTATGCCCGTAAAACATGGTATACCCAATCCCTTATAAAAGTCATCTCCTTTAGATTATTGATGTTGTGTATTATGTATGTGTATTGTATGCTCTATCGCGTTCCATTCAGAAATGATCACCCTATTCCTTTTATCTTTACCGTCCACTGGTGGAACTCAAAAATTGTAATTTTAAACTCATTTATTAAAGCAATTTCTGTGGGTTGTAGAAAAACCCACTGTGGGTCCGTAGAAAGTTTTCTGTGGGCTGTGTGATTATCCAAAAACAAAAAAATTAAAAACAAAAAAGAAACCATTACTATTATTTACTCACCCTCATGCTGTTCCAAACTTGTTCCAAACTTTCAGAATGTAATGATAGCTCAAACACATCTGCAGCAGATCTATTGTCAACAGCGTAAAAAGACAGACAAAGGGTCAACAACAGCAAACAGGGGTAACACAGGAAATCCAAAACAAGGTCAAAGTCCAGGCAAGAGATCAGGGCAGGCGGCTAACAACAAGGGTAATCCAATACAAAGCGTAAATCCAAAGGGCAGGCAGCAAACAATCAAGAAACAGGTAAACAGTCGAAGGTAATGCCAGGTAAGTATAACACAGGAAATAAACGCTCGGAATTGTTCACTCAAGGCAAAACAAGACGTCGCCCCTGCAGCACAGGTGAGTTTATATATAGTCTTTAATGAGCATAATGGTTCTGGGTAATGTAGTTTGTGACACAGAATATCGTCTTTGGGTTCAAATGCAGAAAGAAACTCAGACAGATTTGGAATGACATGAGGCTGAGTAAATGATGACAGGATTTCCATTTTGGGGTAAATTTCAAGATTGTTTTGACAAACCATTGTGTTTTGTTTTGATGGCAAGATTTTATTTGTAACATTAGGTTATACAATTAGCAGTGAAATGTAAATCTGGCATACTTTGCGCAAGAATACTTTTTTATTTTATTTGACATGCCATTTAGTATAGCTAAATTATTGTACCTTTTAGTGATGGAGAGTAGCTAACTACATGTAATAATGCTAATAAATGTATTTTTTAGCTGACAGTAGCTCAGCCCAGAACCTGTAGCATAATTTTTTTCTATTTGACATGTCCATAAAACAAATCATAAACTGGATATTCGCTATCATGGTAATGCTCTATTCTATATCATGGTAATAATATGCCATACCGTGATAATAAAAATAAATTACTCAATTTATATAAATTAAAAAGATTTTCAAATTTTTCTTCCCATCTTTCACATTTCCCTGAAAACTGTCAACAAAACAGACAACATCTGTTTTGGTTACTTTTGGTAAATAAATTAATGACTGGAAGAAAACAAGCTGCTTGCAGTCCATTATAAAAATAAAGAGCTATCATAGTGGTGGTAGCTTTTCTCTACCTCTGGTCTCTGTTGCCATATTTAGAAACAAGCCTACTTTAAGCACAATCCAAAATCACTAGCTCTAAATGTTAGTTTAAGCCAACACCGTGACACTACTGTAGAAACCTCATCCTTATGGTCATATTGTTAGAAGGGTGGCTATGTTGAGACAACACCCTGTGTTTGCTTTATAAATTATATAATTTTATTATTATTTATTATGTTATTGCAGATGTTTTACCAGTGCACAATTTTTTGGATAATTTTAAATAGATTTTTCACATTATTTGTAACAACAAACAAACTCACCTTTATTTAACAGCAAAATAATAACAGTTCAGTAGAAAAACTTAATTTTATTACATTTGTAAGCTTCAGGGCTAACCTCTAATCTTTACATCTGACCAGACTTAAAAAGGACAGGAAAGCCTAAATTGAGCTTGTACGGGAGGCCAAGTTGCACAACATTCACAACTTTATGTGATGGCAAACAGTGTTCTCCTCCCTAATCATTAGCCTTATGGCAACAATCAGACAGTCTTGTCAAAACATTAATCTGATTACTGAAGTATTTATGACAGTTTAAGCTGTGTCAAGTCTCAAACAATGTATCACATTTCTAATCAGGAGTAGTACTACATCAACTGTGTAATTTCACTTACATGCAAACAGAACCGCACCTTCTTCCCCTCAAGAAATTGGAATTTACCTGCAAGCTGGGTTTATCAGAAGTATTGTTGTTTTATTTTATTACTGTTTATATTAAAACAGAGAAGATTATATGGTTCCAATCCAGTAGGAAATTGCTTTCCTTTACGTAAAGAATTAAGAAGGGAATCTCATACTAAAGCTACTGTACAGGCAAGATAGCAATAAGGGTTTGTATTTTAATTGAGGTAGTGTTGGTAGGTAAAGTTGGTTGGTTTCTTTGTTGTAATGCTACATTTTTTGTAGCATGATACTAGGCTTATGTTTTTATCTAAGTAAATAGTTTCCAGTTTTTAAAACATTACATAATCTGACATGTGACATTTAAAAACATATTATCAACAACTTCAGTGTTACCTATTGTTCTTAGTGCAATTTAGTATAGCTAAATTACTTTTTCAAAACTGTATCATTAAGTGTTGGGGAGTAGCCGAGGGGTCGTGATCAAGTGTCAATGACAAGTTGGGACTGAGATGTTTTAGCTAACTAAACTACTTGAAATTACTTTTAATTATAATTAAATTATAAATAATTATAATTAATTATAAATATAAGTAGCTTGTTAGTTTTCAAACTACAGTTTCAAAGTACATTAATTGAACTGCTTTAAATCAAAAGCTAAACTTTCAAAAGTATAGCATCATCCCCACACCAGACAACCATGAAAATTATCACTATAGTCTAATACAGTGCCATATTTAATACATCTAAAACATCTTTAGAGTCTAGGAGTATGTATTAAATTAAATTGCATTACATGAGTTGAGGTGAAAGGAGTTTTGAATAAAAAGTGAAGTGAAAGTGACATGTTTTTGTCAGTTATGGTTACCCATAACCGAAATGTGACCTCTGCATTTAACCCATCCTTTGTGCGGAGTGAACACACACTGCAAGTCGTGAACACACACACAC
>JAZGTK010018384.1:0-11867 GCA_036877625.1 Ambastaia sidthimunki | reverse complement strand
AGCACAGTAATTGATGAAGAAAGGATCACCTGCAGCTCTCGCTGGTCCTTCTTGCTCTCCAGGGTGGGATTCTTGAGGATGAACTCATTCAGAACACTAAAGAATTAAAATACATCTAGTGCTTATTTTAATCCTAACACAGGAACAATAAATTTAAGCATGACTAGCGTGCTAGGAGCTGTGAGAACGTTCATACCCAAGTATGAGGAACTGTCCAGGAGCTGGCAAGCTGAGCTGGACAGAATCCTTCAGCAAAGCCAAGAGTGATGGCCAGCTATCAACCAGACTAGACACTGGAATCCTGCAGGAGATACAAACTCACGTTTCATATATATATACAAAATATACACTAATTTATATTACGAGTCACTCACCTCTGCACATAGGCATAAAAGAACTGAAGCATGCAGACTTCCAGAGAAAGATGCTTCTGTAAAATGAAGAAATGCCAAAGTGAGTCTTAAACCTGCAAAACCAATTTCAGCTGAAAACTATTTGTAATTATATAAGTATTCCTAGATGATCAAGCCTTTGCTATAATAGGAACAAAGCACAGATCATTGCTTAACCTGACAGTACCTTCTCTTTTGCGATGGCCGGTGGTTGTTTGAGGACTTCCTTCACTGTCTGGATCACAGTCTCAGTTCGCATGGCGCTTACTGAACGAACAAGTTCTACGAGTAGAAGCTGTTCCTCACTGGCTGTGGGGATCACCTAAAAAAAACCACAAATACAGGAAAGTGAACAAAGCATATGGCTTTTAGTTTCTTAAGAATCTCAAGATTCATGATGCTAAAGAAGAAATTGTTTTTGGAGACGTTCGAACCTTGTTCCTGGCTGGAGTTTTAGCTTGCTTTCGTTCGTTCCACACATACGCAATAGCCGCCATGAAGTGAGCACCATGATTCATTGAGATCGGGCCCAGGAGTTCTAGGATTTGCTGCCTGAGATTCTGTGAATCAGTAAAATCAATTCAAGTAAACACAGAACTTGAACTACAGGCAGGATCCAAGTTAGTCCAGCTTAACTATAGCAAAGATTATAGAATTAACAAGATGCTGCAGTTGTATTGCTTTGAATGGCAGAAGGTGCAACGCCCAAAATATGTCTGCTCTAGTAAATTAAGTCCCGTAGTAAAAAGTCTTCTAGTAAAATGAGCCAATCAACAAACACTAAACAGTAACATTCTTTGGGGAAGGGGCACTGTACAGAGTGTTGCAAGCACAATTTGAGCTTAAGAAACTGAATTTATGGCACAGATGATGTCAAGTATAATAGTTAGAAATAAATTGTTTTATTGTGACCTTAGCCAGTGATTTTACATGGCCATCAAGTGCGGAGACTTCTTTAAAGGGACTTTGACTACAGAACGCATGTCCAGTCTTTCTGCTGTACCTTTGTGGATCCTAAGTTGATGTTGGAGGAACAGCAGGCGGAGGCCATAGCCGGCCTGTCAGAGGTGTCAATCACATAAAGGACTCCCCACAGCAGGCTTACAGAGGACATGATGGTGTGCAAGATGGACAGAATTCCAGCCCGGGCCTCTGCAAGGTGCTTCTGATCTACATTTGCCTGAAGCTGAGGGATACAAATAATTACAGAACATTCACACACTCATATGATGAATTCAATGTCTTTTAACTTCATTTTCACTTAAATAATTAGTTAGTATATTAAATAAGCTTTAAGTGTTACAAATGAAATAATGGTCTGATGAAGACCCTACATGGATTGGGGAATGCTGTGGGCTGCTACACAAAAATGGCTGACTAGCTCCCTCACCTGATGATATTGTGAAGTTGGGTCAAGCAAACAGTAATGGATGATGGCTGTCATTCCTTCCAGGAGAGTCAAAATCAGGTCCGGAGGAATACACAGTGCCATCCACTGGGGCCTGAGAAAATTATACACAATGTACTTGCATGCATTTAACCCCTTTTATTAAATTGATATTTCTTGAAAAATGCCTTTAGAAGCCCATCATGACATTAACAAGCAATAACCGAGCAATTCGTTTATGGTCAATGGTGCCATCTTGTGGATTTACATAAACCACCACATGACTTTAAAGGGATAGTTTACCCAATTTTTTATAGTTTACTCACCATCATGTCATTCCTGTCATCCTATTTTGGTGATATTTTGAGAAATGTCTCAGTGGTTTTGTGTCTATACAATAAAAGTAAGTGCCACTGTTATTTGGTTACTAACGTAGTTCAAAATATCTTCTTTTGTTTTGCTCAGAAGCAAAAAAGTTATGCAGGTTTGGAATGACATGGGGGGTGAGTAAATGATGGAAGAATTTATATTTTTGGGTGAACTATTCCTTTAAGCAAAATAATGTTTTGATCTGTTTATCTGCATTGACAATTTAAAGATCCAAATTCTGAAATGACTTTATTTCTGTGTTACACAAAAGAAGCAAACCAGTACCTGGTGTCTGTGAGGCCTGTCTCATAGCGGTATTGCTGTATAAGGTTGTCAAGGTTTTTGCACAGCTGCAGAGTAACGGAAGCAACCACTCGCCGCAGCACTTTGCCCATGTAAGGCAGAGTGGCTGTGATGAGGCAGATCCACTGTGGGTGCATTTTGCAGGCGTGGTGCTGATGCAGGGCCCGGATCACTGCACACAGAAACATGCCCTGTGCCGTGATGGGCTGCCCATGCAGGTACTGCAGGGAAGTCATTGGTTGTTGAGGATTGACGTGCTCAACCTCGCCTCCAATCAGCTCAAACCCAGCCCCGGGCCCATTGGGTCCTCCAACAGACCCAGTAGATCCTGGACCTCCTTCTCCAACCTCATCTACTGGGATCAGCACGCGGTGCTCCAACACCACCAGGCTCTGCAAAAGGCGCAGCAGTTGCGACTGTATGGCGCTGCAGCTGTCCAGCTGGTCTTCTGACAGATTGATAACGCTGTCCTCTGAAAGGCCTTCCTCTACTGCCGCCACATTGGTGCCTCGGACACAGCGTTCGTACCACTTCTGCACACTAAAGATGCTGGAAAGCAAACAGTGTAGCACTACTTTCTGCACTTTGCATTTGGACAGCACGTCACAAATAAAGCTCGCGAAACCCTTGGCCGAGCTACCGGTGACCTTGGAAAGCTCATTGAAGAGAAGCGTCAACACCTCCACGCTGGTCAGCTGCATGGCGTGGTTGCCAGCCAGGTCTTGCGATGTGGCGGCCACATGGGCTGAGTAATAGCTGCGTAGAAAATAGAGGCAAAGGGAAATGATGATCTCAAGGAACATGGCACTTCGGAATGAGTGTGAGTGCGAGTCCTGCGGGATGGGGCAGTAGAAATCCTTGCCCATGACGGAGACGCGATGGCGTGCTAGCAGGTTCTGCAGAAGAGACAGATGTGGAGTGTATGTGTTGTTTATGCTGGTGGTGGAGATGGCGCTCACAAATCCTGCTGGTGATGCACGAAGCATGGCTGCGATGGCTGAGAGTGCATGCAGAGTACGAGAGGAATCATACAGCTGAAGATAGAGCAAAACATGCTGGTACAAAGGATGGATGTTAAACCGGGCAGGTGACCCAGATGTGCGAGATCCACCTGTCCCACCAGCACCACCACTGGGAGAGCCTATATCACTTTCAATCTCAGACACTTCCCCTTCTCCACAGCTGTACCAGTTCTCCAAGTCCAGACTGTCCCCAAAGAAGATACTAGGCGGCCGAGTCTTCTCCGTCTGGTTGGTCTTGCGCCTCTCTTCATCTTTTTTCTTGGCCTTCTTGATTTTGGGCTTGGCTCCTGGCGATTTATCCACCAGTCGCTCCATAATCTTGCCCTTGAGGCTGAGCTGGGTGCTGCTATGGCTGCGCTTACGTTGTGGGTCATCAACTTGGAGGTTCTTCTCAGTGGTACCATTGCCACCACTGTCCGGCAGAGTAATGATCGAAGGGGAGGAGCTATGGCGAGCGATGCCTTCCCGATGCTCCTCCTCCCCTGAAGCATCAACTGAGGCCACAGCCAGGAACTCCAAGGTTCCTCCTGCAACTAGTTCTGGGAGCGTTCTGGGCTGGTTGTTGGAGAAGGAGGTCAGGGTGATGCATGGCCCAGCGGACATATCCGTGGAAGAGTTGGAGCTATCAGAGTCTGTCTGAGGCCAGGCCTCAGGAGATGATGGTGTCTCATATTGAGACCTATTCTCCACTATTTCCACCACTCTATCCACTAGCTCGGTGAGTACTAAAGAAATGGTCTTTTGTAGACACTCTTTCTCCATCGAAGACTGACAGAGGACATGATCACATATATTAACAGTACTACCACCTCCGTCTGGTTCATCAAAGCTGCCATTGTCCACAGTGGACGTCTGAGAGCCACTTGAATCTGAGCTCTGGTGCTCCCCCTGCTGATCTGGAGGCTGATATTCACCACAGAGCTGCAAGTTCTCACTGCTAAGGCTCAAGAGTGAAAGGCTGTCACTCAAAGGGTTAACCGTCAGGCTGAAGGGTTCCATATCGTCCAATGGGAGGCCTCTGCCACACATCTGGACATCACTGTGGCTACTAATCTGGCCATAATCTACAGAGCGAACAAAAAAAAATGTTTATTAACATATATTTGTAGCTCTAAAAGATAGGAAAAACCCTTTTAAAATTCCAAAAAGAAAAACCTCTTACTTTCAGTATTGCTCACATCTCTCATGTAAATGGGGTCAGAAGGTTCTTGTTCTGCCGGGTTGGGGAAGGCCTGTGCCAGGTGACGCTGTGCTTGAACACGCTGGACGGACACGCGGTGGGTTTTAGGGTGTAGCAGCAAAAGCAACAGAGGCTCAAGAACCCGAGCAATATCATGTCTCTGCAAAACCTGGTTCAGCCAGGCCCGACCAACAGCACTCACAGAGCCATCCCACAAACTGAGACTATCTAACATGATAAAAAGAGACCTACAAGAGACAGGGAGGTAGAGAATGGTAATGTTAAAAGACCAATAGATGCTGATGTTTAGTTTTGCTTTATTTGATTTTATCTTCCACAGAAGGAAGTGCCGTTACCTATCAAATGTGCGATTGAATGGGGAGGACTTTGTGATGTTCAGGTCTCTGGTGAGGTGCCAAAGAACAGAGAATTTTACATGGGCCTCCAAACGTATTCTCTGAAATAGAGTTTGGTAAAAGATGTGAAAATATATCTGTGCGTGTATATGAATGCACTTCTACGCCACTTGTTTGTAACATGCATATCCCAGTTAACAATTTTAGGTTGTAAGGTTTCCGTAATGCTTCCATTAAGTAACAAATAAAAGTTTTGAATGTTCTATGAACACAGCCAGTCATTAGACATTGTATTAACGTTATGGCTATAAGAACATTTTTAAACTCTGAACATTTTAAAACGTTTCACTAACAACTTAAAAATAACGTTTTTGATATTTATGATATATAACATTAGAAAAGCTCCACTAATGTTACTGCAAGGACGTTTTTGATAACAGAGAGAACTTTTACAGAACATTAGCCAACATTCTGAAAACGTTCCCTGTTAGCTGGGATGTGACCAACCTTGTCTCGATGCATGAGCTGCTGGCTAATGACATCTTCACAAATGCTGGGGGAGGGAGCCAGGTTGTGAAGCTGATAAAAGAGCTCCACACCACGCTTGTGATGCTGGGGGGTCTCCTCGCCTAACTGCTCCCATAAGATAAGAGCTACGTGCTACAAGAAAGAAGTGAGATGGTACTCAAGATTAAAGAAGAGGCTAAATAAAATGAAAAACTAATATGTGAAGGAAATTGATTCAAACCTTAAAGAAATCTGTTTTCTCTGCAATGTACTTTAAGATACCCGGTGTGAGGGGTGGTCGAATCACCACAGCAACACGCCCTTGGCTTGGACTCATTGGCTGGTCCGAGTCCGGACTGGCCACACGCTCAGCAGTCACCATGGCAACTGATTGTGTAAGACCGACAAGGTCCATGACAAGAGAGATGGCCACTGCTTGGATAGTAAAATCAGCAGCTGAACAGCAGGCGTCCATCAGAGTTTGAAGCCACACCGCTGGCTGAACACTCCCGTCTGTTAGAGAAGCATTCGTACAATGCAAATGTGTGTCACAGAATTTATACATAATTCCTGTGTTTATTATAGCATTAATTAAATTTGTTTCTTGAATGCATAAATGTGTGCAACACAGTCTGTACAAAACAATATATTTAATACTTTTTTTATTTAATACCAGGCCTGGTAACATTGGAGAAAGTTGCCCCTCTTCTGTGCCTGACAGAAGAGGGGTAGATAGATTCCCATTTGCCTTTTTAGCACCAGCCGGGGCAACTTTATCCAATTGAAACTCATTGCAATATTTGTCATTTAGTAGTTATGTTTTGCCAAAGTGACTTAAAGTTGTCCATCCCTGTATTACAACCACATTGTTAATGAGCTAGCACCATTCATTAAAACCCTGTATTAATGTAGACATAAATATGTAATGGTATGTTGCAATAAAAACTAATTAAACCAAAAAATCAGTAGCTGGTAATGTTTTACCTGCCTGCTCCTCTCGGGTGGGTGAGGACTTCAGGTTGCCTTCAGCAATGTAGACTGGAAAACTAGAGCATTCAAGGTAAAGCTGACAGGCAGCTGTGAATGCAGCCAGACACTCCTTCTGCTCAGAAGACATCTGCTCCTCAAAACCTGACCTTCTCTTCTCATCTACCACTGTAAGAGTGTCCATCTCAACACTGCACATCTTTCCTGCATCTACAGGACCTCCTGGGGTGATGTAAAGCTTCACCAGAAGAGAAAGAAACTGCTGGAAATGTTCAAGGCAGCACTGCATCACTGGCTTGTCTTGGGTTTTGCTGTGAGCAGAACTACTGAGTTTGAGTTTAGGTTGGATGGGTGCATCTTCAGGGCTGGATGCATCGTCTTCTGGGTGTTGCGTGTTATCAGACGACTCCCCGCATTCATCCTGATACTGGATGAAGTCAGTGAATCCACTCTCTGAAGATCTGCTGCTTGAGGGGTTCTCACCATCTTCAAACACATCAGTGCTTCCAGGAACTTCTAGGGTGACTGGTAGCGTCTGAGAAGATGAAATAGTGGACAAAGTTATAGGCATTTATGTATAGTATGGCAAACAAAATACATCTCCTGACACAACTATGTAGAACATAATCAAAATGATCAACAGTTATTACTATTACTTATCCAATTATTTTATTGCACAATCTTGATTTATCATCATACTGCTACATTTTAGTAGAGACAGCATTGCTTGTCAAAGCAGAAAACATCTTGTGCATCACACAGGTTAGGCAGTCCTATCATCCACTTTAAATGTGGCCCTTTCTATCAAGCTGTGGATTGGCTACCAAAAAAAATCATTCAGAGTTCCACAACTCAGTGGTTCCGATCACAGAACCCTAAAGCACCCCAGAGCCCGACACAGGTGGTATGCAGTGTGCCGAATGCCCCAGAGGGGGAAACAGAGTAGCTTGAGGGGTTGGAAGCTATTTTCACCTGAGTTGAGATGACAGACAGCTTAGGTCCCACCAGGACAGGAACTCAGCTGTGCATGAATGTGTCATCTCTTTTTCCTCTCTGTATCCTGTCACCATCAAGGGAGTCTGGCATAAATTCTATCATGCTACACTTACAGTAGACAAATAGTTTATCAGGTAGAGAACAGGCCATGGCACAAATACCCCCACAAACATGAGTGTAGACCCTGGCTCATTCTGTCTGGACTCTAAGCTGGGAACCACAGACTGTGAACACATACAGAGGGAGATACACACCATCAAGCAGAAGGATGGTTGTTTCCAGGCCAGCGCTTGTACAACAAACAGGCCTTATTGGCTTGTCTTTAACAGACTATTACTGTAGTGACACAGAATTACCTCCAGAGACTCAACAACTAAAAGACATTCCAAGCTGACACAAAACTATTGACATTGGCAGTCAGATAACATCAGGGATAAAAAGGCACGTTTTAGCTTTAACGCTGAACAACTAGGCCAAGTTAATGTTTAATCTTTACTTTACATTCCCAATGTGGAATGACTAAACACATTAAAAACCAAACACAAGGCAGAGATGAAGAGCTTTTGTGTTTCAGAAAGGCACAATAAACTGCCTATGCATTGGTGCCAATGTGTTTCCCTAGACAACTTGTATCACAACATTTAAATGAAAAAAACAGAGCCAATGAAAAAGCAATGAATTTAAAGAGCCTGTGGTTCATGATTACTGAAAGATAGTTTTTATATTGATTTGTGTTGGTGAAATATTTTAGGTCAGAGCATAATAAAAATAACTTAAATCCACTATAGACATTTCAATCACAATTTTAAATCTGCAATCTGTAACTTTTGCCTCTCTATCGCCATTTCTGTTTGAAACATAAAATTTCAGGTTACTTTACATATTTTCTTTACATATTTTACTGTCAAATAAAGCCAAATGGACATTTCCGGGGAAACATGACCTGCCAGCTCAAATTATAAATCGCTATAAATAAGCTAGTGTAAGGTAAGGACACCATTTTGAACATGGATATGTTATGTACTTGCTCAATAACTGATAATTGCTCATTCTTAATAAAAAAAAGTTATTATTAATCAAAAATTCGTTAAAGGATTTTAATTAATTGATTGTTATGTTGACTGTTCTCACCCTTTTCTCTTCTTTGTCTCTAGCTGAAGGGGTAGTGGCGGCTGAGGATGACCTGGAGGGCAGTGCGAGGGGGGACACCAGTGGGGGCTGAACTTTGCTGAGAATCTTTGAACAGAGGCGCAGACAGCAGGTGAGCTCTCTGAGACCCAGAGCCTGCAGGTTTGCAGTAAGAGCAGAAACCATGCGCAGCAACAACTGAGGTAAATGCTCGGTCTGGATTTCTATGTACGTCTCCTTGAGACAAAGAGAGACAGAGTGAGAGACATGAGATAACGTCCAGAAGTCAATCTCTGAATTGCAGTCAGTACTAACTGTACATTAACATTAATATTCAAAAACAAAGTGACTACATTTTAGACTTTTAAGAGTGAAATAAAAGGAATGCAAGTGTAACAAGTCTTAGATTTTAAAGAACTGATGAGCAGTTTGGCAAGATTACAGTCGAACCTTCCACAACATCCATATATAAACATAATAAATGGATTGATAACCATTTACATTTTGAAACTATTGTTTTCACTTATCAATTTTTATTTATGTTTTCTATTATGTTCAATTTCTATTACGTCTGACTTTTTATTTTGAATGTTTATTTCAGATCATTTTAAATAGTATGAATATTTATTGTATGCTACATAATAACGTACAACAATACAATTTACTAGAAAGTTTAATGGATGTTTCTGGAAAGGTTGCCAAACCTGAGTGAGGTGCAGTGAGGTAAAGAGGCAAGAATGAGCAGTACTGTACCTGGCAGATAACCCTCATGCTTCTAGTCGGCTTGAGGAAGAGAAAGAGAGAGCAGAGATTTTCAACAGACAGAAGCAAGCAGAGCAGAGGCCAGAAAACACACTTTGGAAACAGACTGATCAGTCACAGCCCATGTTAGAGAAACTTAAGACAATCTGAAACTCTCACAAGCTTTCATCCACACACACACACACACACACACGCAAAATATGCCTAAACTATGAATTTACATATTCTACAGGTATGCCTAAAAAACCTCGCTGTTAAAGGAATACTTGATCTTAGACTATATTATTTACTCCAAAATCAAATATGGTGCCCACAGTGCAAGTTGGACATCAATAACATCAAATGACATTGGTTAGTGTGTGTCTCGTAAGCAAACACCAAACACCAAACCTGACACCAAACCTGCACCATATTTAAATTAAGAGTTGCTTTTACATGAAAGATTATCTGTGAGAAATGGCTCTAGTTTGGATCTGTTCTTCACACAGTCCTTTTAATGTCCTTTTTGCAGCTTGACAGTCTGAGGTCAATTGTATAAACAGTCATCATATGGAAAAGATCTATGTACACTATGTACAAGTCACTTTCTTAAAGTAGTGGAATATAAATAAAAGTGCAGAAACTGAAATATTGCAATTGCTATTTTAATAATCTATTATATGTGAATGTGAAGTGAAATGTTACCAACCAAAGATACAATGTCCAACAGGAAGTCCACAAGCTCACAGAACTCAACCAGTGAGAGTGCTGAGGTTTCAGAGCTCAAAGTCTGTCTTGGGGCATGACTGCTCCGAGTCCATCTGTAAGGAAAAAGTAATGTTAAGAAAGAATGGAACCACCCAGTTTCAAAACAATACATCATTTAATTTAGTTAATAAATACCTGCAGCAATCCTCAAACCAGCGTGCAATATAATCCCACATGTAGTAGGGTTCAAAAGAGTTAAACAAAAGATTGGCTGTTTTAATGAGCTCCGCCGTCTTCTTGTTCTCTCTGAGTTTGCTGAATAAACAAAACAGACAAAAGTTAAACAAAAAGACTTTGGGTGAATTGTGTGAATGTAGCCACAACAAGTGAATACAAAGTATTCCAGACCTGCTAAGTTGAGTTTGGTCTTTGCTGAAGGGGTTTTGGTTCTGAAGGTCCAACTCAGCACGGCACTGAGTGTGCAGGGTGCGAAAAACTTCAATCAGAACGTCCTCCAAGATTGCTGGGCCTAAGTGGACCAAAACATTTAAAGGTTAAAACAACTTGAGCATTTACACCAAAGAATGTAAGTCGAGTGGACTGTAGTAACAGCTTTACCCAGCTCAGGCTTGTCAAGCAAGCTGATGAGGATGCGAAATGGCTTTAGATCATGCATCAAGATGCTCTCCTCCTCTCCTCCTCTGGCCTTCCCCTGCAAGATCCCCACCATGGCCTACAAGCACAGTCACACCTTATTAATCGACTTCATCTCTAGGGACCGGCAAACTAACAAGTAGATGATTGTTGTCTGATTTGTTGTTGAATAGAAAGTCCTCTGTAAAAAGGCTGGTTGATACAGAAAAGACATCAGACATCAAACAAATTCCCCCTTCAATAAAATAAGGGCAAAAATGACAAAAACTCCCCCATGAAAACAGGTTGCTTGACATCTGCTGTGTGTCCCTCTGCAGAGGCCAGTGTCTCACCGCAAGCTAAGCCGTGAGTACAGACCACATTCAGAACTGAAGACTCACACAGTGGTTTACTGATGAGATGCACCTGCGTGTCAGTACAGACTAAACAATGTGTTTAATCCTCCAAAATAACTTCAACTTTGCAGCTTTTGATGTAGTTCTGTGTCTGAAGATTGTTTTCGAACCCTGCGCACTATAGAGTGTTTGGATGCCCAACTGCTACTCAGAACAACAAATTTAAAGGAATAAGCCCCAATATTTAACTTCTTTTATCATTTTTTCACCCTCATGTCTTTACAAACCTGTATGACTTTGAGTCTGAGAAACACAAAAGAAGATATTTTCAAATATGTTGGTAATCAAACTACAGTGGCACCCATTGACTTCTATTGTACAGACACGAAACCACTAAGACAGTTCTTAAAATATCTTTTAGTCATATAGGTTTGGAATGAAATGAGGGTGAGTTAAGGATTAAAGTGATTAAAATGATTTTTTTTTCATTATCCCTTTAAATTTGATGCCTCTAAATGTGACAATATTATATTTTAGGATGACTACACTGGTGAAACGTTCTCTCACTGTTTTGGCTTCATGTTTATCGTTCAGTGTACCTGAATGAGCATGTCCTTGGAGTAATTGTTGAAGTAGTGTGTGACATGCTCTTCTGGATTGCTCAGCCGAGTGCTGCAAGGACCTGCTTTCCCACCATTGTTATCGAACCCTGAAACACCAGCACATGCATTAACACACCAAAACAAGTGCACAATTTTAATGACTCACACATACACAAAGGTGAAAGGAAATAAATGGCAAC
>JAZGTK010018383.1:0-11868 GCA_036877625.1 Ambastaia sidthimunki | reverse complement strand
GTGCCTTGAAGATGAGGAAAATCGTCTCAGAGTCATTCTGAGGTGTGTTCTCTATTTTTAGACATCAATCTCTCATAAAAATCCTTTTATTTACCAAGTAAACCACCAAAGTCATCTTGCAGTCATCTCTGAAAATTGGAGTATTAAAATAAATGCAGTTTATTTCTCGTTTAAACCAGGATGAAGGAATGCTCACTTCATGGAATATTCTCTGTTTCTCTATTTCAACATTTCCCCACAGCCGTAGAGCTGGCAAAGGTATTTAAAAACCACACATTCAGTTGTAGTTGATTGATCTATTATTTAATATTAATAAATAATATCAGCTCGGATTTGTTTTTTAAGATGTTGTGCTCCAATGTCAGCGTGTCATGTTTCGAGGCTGTGAGTTACCTAAAGGTAAATCTTTAATCAAATCACATCAGGTATAAACACTATTGTAATCTGTACACATTCATCAATAACAATTTATTTCTTTGCCTTTTAAGGCTCCCGAGCTCATAATGGCATTTGATGAACACAGGGTGTCTCAAAACTTTAAATTTGGGGTCTTATATCAAAGAGAAGGACAGGTATGCAGCGTTTTTATTTTTACAGTTATGTGACAGATAACATAAGTCTGATTTTGTCTTTTACGATAAACATCCTTTTTTAGACAAGAATGTTAGCATTTTTACTTTATAATGGCTATGCTAAACTTCTTTAGGCATTTTGTTTCTAAAATATTTCAGTTATAAGAAAAGTTCATAGCTCATTTATTTATATATAGCATTATGTTCCTGCTACACTCATTTTTTAAATATTTTAATGCATGTCATGTAGTTAACTGAAGAAGATATTCTCACTAACAATGAGGAGAGTGAGGAATTTCTGGAGTTTTTATCCATACTAGGACAGACAATCAAACTGCAAGGATTTACTGGGTAAGTCACAAAACATACTCAATTTAGGCGACTGGTTTAGCAATATCTCTATTACACAGCACTACAGTGGATTGTACCTCCAGTTTCTATTAAAATTGTTCTTCTTTTAGTTTCAGAGGAGGCCTGGATGTGTCTCATGGCCAGACAGGAGAAGATGCAGTTTTTACCTCCTTCCATGGAAGAGAGATTATGTTCCATGTTGCCACTAAGCTACCCTTCACCGAAGGGGATACACAACAGGTGGAATTTATTGTGTTCCATATATATAAAAAACTATATTCTTAAATTGTTAGTGGAACATTCTTATTCAACCTAAAAAACTAGAGGTTTTGAACATTTCTAAAACATTCAAAATAACATTTGTAGCGTTTTTGTTACTTAATGAAAACATTCAGAAAATGTTCTTACAACCTAAAATCATTCGCTGGGAGCCATCCTCATTCTTCTTCTTTTATTTCTACTAACAGCTGCAGAGAAAGAGACACATAGGCAATGATATTGTTGCCTTGGTGTACCAGGAGGGCCACACCCCCTTCATCTCTGACATGATCAGATCCCACTTCCTGCATTGTTTCATTGCAGTGAGGAGGATAAAGAGAGAAAGTGAAGGAGAGGGAGGAGATGGAGGCTCATTTGAGGTAAAGACATTGTTACAGTTTTGTAGGTTAGAAGATTTAAAGGAATTCCACCATGGAACAAGCAGTTTCAAAACCTCTTGTTTGATTGACAGGTGTCTATCACTGCTAGGGAGGACGTGCCCCCGTTTGGCCCACCTCTTCCAGTACCACCCATTTTTACAGAGGTGAGAACACAATGATACTTTTTCAAGTGTGGCCTAAATGTTAAAACGTTCATTTTTTGAGTGGCCACTATGCAAAATGATCAGTTCCAAATGATGCTCTGAATTTCGACTTTCAGGGTTCTGTTTTGAGAGAGTTCCTCTTGACCAAACTGATAAATGCTGAAATCTCTTGCTACAAGGCTGAGAAATTCAGTCGACTGGAGGTAATCAGAGCACAAATCTGTCTTGAAAACGATCCTTTTATTTGTCAGTTACAGTCATGCACATTTTTATTCCTCTTTAAATCACTTGAATCATAATTTTTCTCTTTGTGTACCTGCAGTTACGCACACGTTCATCTCTTTTGGAAGCACTGCGGTCCGAACTGTCTTCTCGTTCTCAATGCATGCTGGGAGAGCCATCACAACCCAGCATCCCCCTAGCTGAAGGGGGGAGGGGTGTTCAAGAGGGCGGCGGAGGATTCATTGAGAACTTTAAGGTAGACAAACTTAAAATCTCAGTGAGAGAGCAACAGAATCAAGTAGCACAACTAAAGGTCTGCCTTGTGCACTTCCCAGCTAACAGGAAATGTTATCAGAACATGGCTATTGTTCTTTAAAAATTATCAACAATGGTTTATGCAGTAATGTTAGTAGAACATTTTAAAATGTTATATATCATACATCAAAAACGTTAATCTTAAGTTGTTAGTAGAACATTTTAAAACACTTAAAAATAAGTAATATTTAATAATATATTTTGAATGTTCCTAGAACTTCAAGAACTAAAATAGTTAACATTGTTATTGTTATTTGACAAAAATGTAAACCCTGAGTTTCTTTATCACAGCGAGCTATTAGGGTACGTAGCCACTCGTTCGACACATTGGGAGTGCCAAAGAAAGCAGGTGGTGCAACGGGACAGAGACCAAAGGTAACAACTAACTTTTAAAAAACGTTTAAAACGTTTAAATTTGAAATTTTGAATTCAGTTAACAGATGTTCTCTGAATACCTCTAACATTTTCTGTCATTATAGTAATTTTTGTGGTTATACTAAAGTATGATCATTTCTGTTTCTTTCTAACTGCTGAAACACTGGCAACAGGATTGTGAAAGGTAAGAACAAATATATAAACCATATTGTCATATTATTAGGAACTTAAGTGGACTGCAACTTACCTGCAACTCAGCACAAGTTTATAGCTTCATATTTTACCTTCCAGTGACCAGACAAGCAGGCCTGATAATGTGGTCTACACTGAGGTTAAAGGTCAAGTAAGTCCACAGGACGACCTATAGTGACCTATTTCTGAGGCCTGAGCACCAATATCTTGAAAATATGCTGAAGACATAGAGATGGTTGCTTACTGTTCATTAAAGAGACAGTGT
The DNA here is from genome assembly GCA_036877625.1 of Ambastaia sidthimunki. NCBI lineage: Eukaryota > Metazoa > Chordata > Actinopteri > Cypriniformes > Botiidae > Ambastaia > Ambastaia sidthimunki. The sequence goes on along the minus strand of JAZGTK010018383.1, from coordinate 8,774 downwards.
CAAACACAACAAAGTAAATAGCACTTTTAACTAGAACAGTTTGTGTATTATAGTAAGTCATTGCTAGTTCTTGATGCAATCAGAAAGACGATGAATGTTGAAGATTTCATGTTATTGTTGAATGTCTTTAAAGTGTCATAGTTTAGGCTTAACAGCAATTTACAGCTCTATTCAAGTAAGGGTGGGTTTGATTTCTGGAATTAAACTATTTTTCTTCAATTCATCCCTGTCATAAGTATTTTATGTAAATTCATAATATACCTAAATTTTATCTACAGTGGCAGAACCAATAAATCTGGTCACCAAACTTTCTGTATCTTTCAATGTTATTTACATAAGGGTGGGAAAAAATGTAGGAACACATTAACATTTTGGTTATATTAAATTCTTAACATTTAGCGTAGTTTTGCAGTCGTCACCCTGCTTTCACATCAGCAACTGGCTTTTTTACATTGCAACTGAATATAAGTTCTATTGTATATTTACTGACAGCAGAATGCAGTATGTATTCACCTACAGTACAATTAAGATACTCATAGGTTTGCTGTAAACAGTATCCAATCACCTTTTTCATATTGAATTCATGGCATGAGAAAATTGGTACTGCACCATAACTGTCATTACAAATCTATTTTCTCTATCCCCACAATATAGCCTAAAACATCCATATGGATGGATAAAAAGCTATAAAAAGTCATATCACTACTTAAGCTTAAAATTAAAGTCAAAGACAAAATTATTTGAAATAATCCATTTTATTGAAAACTTGAGGGGGAAAGGAGTCCCTTCAGACCCCTAGACCGCAGATTAGTTTAATCCTCCTCTTCATCATCACCACCTCCAGCACCACCCTGGGCCTTCTTGGCGTTCTTTCTCTTTACACGGCCTGGGCGACCACCACCGTATGGAGAGCGGAGAGAGAAGTCAATGTGCTTCTGGCTGTCCAGCCTCACCACAAAAGAGGGGATGTTCACAACCTGCTTTCGCACCCTGTGGAACAACAGGACAAATTTAACAGTGTGAATTTAATGTTAAAGACCACAAGAAGTGACGTTACTTCATTACTCAAGGCCTCATTGACGAGGAATTCTTGACACCACTGACAATCTGACAGTTTCTAGTTAAATCATCGGCCAATGGAGTGAAGCTAACAGAAGTTGACAGTACCCACTTCAGTTACCTGTTAAGATGGTTTTTGTGCATTAAGCACAGTCATCACGGGAAGTTGGGTTTTTATTACAGGCAAAGGTATACGGTTTATTTACCGAATTGACCTTGCGGAAATACTGTATTTCATTCCCACTCGCCGTGAGGTTTTAAACATGGTCAGCTAATGAAACAGGAAGAAAACCTTAATAGGCAAGTGTCCAGACAGACAAAGCAGCAACCATCATACATACATAGTTTACTGCTGAGACATGCACTACCAAGGTAAGTCATCAATGTCCTGAAATTCATGATTTATCAGTCCAACATTATGCAGTTTTCACCATCTTACCGGATGTGTCTCTGACGGATGAGCACACGGGCATGGTGGATACTCTTGGCCAGACCAAGCTTGAAGACCTGAGTCTGCAGTCTTCTCTCCAAGAAATCTTCCACCTTCAGACCCAGAATGTAATCGAGCTTCATCTTTCCCTCATCCAGCACTCCAATACGCACCAAGCGCCTCAGCAAGGCATTACCTGGAAAAACACCCGCAATGTGAGAACTCTACAACACCAAACCGGCATGTTAATGTGGCATGAGTTAGCATGGCTTCATTCACGAGGAATTCTTGGCAACACTGACAGTCTGAATTGGTTTTAAATCATCAACCACCCTATCCAGTACAAGTCAGATGTTAAGACACAAAGTTTTAAAAATATACATACCCTCAAAAAGACGCCTAGCATCCTTCTCATCCAGAGTCAGAAGCTCTCTGGCAGCTTTGCGGATCTTGGCCAAAGTGAACTTCACACGCCAAACTTCTCTCTTATTCCTGAGCCCATACTCGCCTGTAAAGTAAAGCAGTTACTATTGAATTCAAACTGAACATTTCTACAAATAAATTTCGTATAGATTTCCCCCTTACCAATGAGTTTCAACTCCTGGTCGAGACGTGACTTCTCGAAGGGGCGTCTGGGGGTGACATAAGTCTTGCTACAAACCCAAGACCTTGCAACGGGCATGGCGGCTTACTGACGCCTGTCAAATAAAAGATTTTAAAATCAGTGTTACGTAATAAATAGCTTAAATGTGTAACAAATTTAATCGTTAATACGGCAAAAGTCAAGTTCAACCCTCCGTTTCTGACGGTATAACGAAACTTATTATTGGATCTTACAGATTCTACTTAAAATGTGAGCTTGTATAATTAATAAAATTCCCGTTCATAAAATCTTGTACAATTTATTTCTGAAAATCTTATTAAATATAACAGTAAATAATCAACGTGGGGTGAGGAGTAGGCCAGAACAAGCCGTACGAGACCACGTTGTGCTACACGGCGCGATAAAACTAGTGTATCCGCCCAACTAAAGACAGACTCACAGGATACTGGCCCTTAATACAGTCTTTTATTATATGTTCAAACATATTCAATGAGTCTGATTAATACACAATCAGCAGGAAATTATTACGGAATAAAGACAACTAAGGCGCCATTACCTGTCTTTGTCAGGCTCGCAAGTAAAGAGACCTTGCACGCGGCCTATCCAGAAATTTATATGTCCGCTTTAAACTACATTACCCATAAAACCTTACGTCAATACCACGTGTCAAACTGACAAATTACGCACTGGTTGGTTCCCCCTATTGGTTGGAGGGACACGTGCCAAAAATACAGTGATGTAGTGATTCACAGGAATTTCGAAACACATTTAATACGGGGCAAACAAGTTGACGACAATTACATAACCAATCCTATAATTTGCACCTATTATTATTATTCTTAGTACGTTTTACCTTCAGTTTCCGACGTGACCTGAACAGGAATGTGAGAAAACCTGCCAGTTTATTAGCAGTGGCTATAATCGTAATATTAGCATATTAAATGGGCGGAAATCAATAGGACCGCTATATATTTTATATTAACGCCGTTGCATAATTGTTATGTAAAGACAATATCATGGTTTAATGTCGTGAACTATTATTGCTGATACTACAGTTTTCTGAGAAAAGCAATGCTTGTAATTGTAAGACTCAATGTTGCTCATGCTTGTATATATTTAGCATCAGAGAAACAAATGTCATAAAAACAAAAACATCAATGTTACAAAAAACGTGGCACGTGGTTTAGATTAAGTATTAATTTGTTTTCGTTGTTGAATTTCTAAAAGGAATAACCTACCAGTACAACTGAAGGAGGAAGGGACTATTTATAAGTGTAATACAACTCCGAGCATGTGTTACTGTCTGTCAAACACACGCATGCTGTGCCCCCCAGAGATCGTTCAGTACTGATCTCTTCTACAGTTTGTGAGACACTTATCTCTTGCAGAGGGTCTTATTTTTGCTCTTTTTAATTCCTGTCATTTTGTTTATCATCTCAAAGTTGTGAAACCAGCCGTCAGTACAACCCGCTCTTCTTTTTTATACCCCCCGGATCTTTTTCTTCCATCATTGGGACCCTAAACTTTCTCAGCCTGGTACTTTCTTAACTGAGAGAGCTATCCTTCCCCTTTATCTCCCGTCCCTTTTAGCTGTTTCTTTTTCGGGCTATGCACCATGTTGTCCTCCCCTACTGTGATCCTTCAGCCCTACGGACTCCCTGTTTACCCCCAGACAGCTTCCTGCTACCCCAGCATAGTACAGGTAAACATGTCCCTTTATCACAGTGTTTTATATGCGTTTAAATTGTGTGTTTATGTTTCTTCCATTTGTTGTCCATATTGTTAATGTCAATTATACGTTGTGTTTTAAGGCCTGCCAATTTCCAGTACACTGTCTAGGAAAATGATGCACACAAATTACCTAATGTAATCAGTAGGATTCATCTACATGTTTTATTTGGTTTCAGTTATTTCGTTTAAAGCACTTTACCTAATTTATAAATACCTAATTTATCTAGAATATCTAATATAAACGTTGTGTGGATTTAACTTTTGCTTTGAGTTTCTATCACATAATTGGCTGTGGGAAATGCATAAGGCTTTTGTATGTCCTAAAAGTTCATACTGTATTAGGTCTGAAGAGAGGACATCTTATGTGTTCTCTGTCAATGAAGGACACCATGTTCCACTGTTAGTTATATTTGTCTCTGCAAGGTAGCCTAAACAGGTTCAGTGTGTGTATGTGATTGTGTATGTGTGTGTGTGCGGGAGAGAGAAAATACCAGGACAGCTGATAAGCAATGTGTGTCTGCTCTTTCTCTCTATCACTCTAGCTGTATTTTTAGTCTGTTCTTGTTACTACAGAATCTGTCACACACATACACAGATTACAGACATAGAAACAGATATAGAGTTTCAGATTGCCTTTTGAGTTTATTTTAAATGATAGACAGATACAGATTATGCCATCTGAAAGTAAAGAGAGACTTAGGGCAACACGTGGCAATGGCTTGTATGTTTGTTTTTGTAAACAATTTCTCTGTCTGTTTATTCATGGAACAGTGAATATGCCAAATTAGTCATTATATTAAAATAATAGGTGTCTATTATAACACTGAAGGCATTTGTTTTGCAATAATGAGTCTGAGTGGACATTATTGTGCTTATTACATGGATACACACCACATACTGAACATTCAAGATCAATTTTTCACATAAGAAAAAGAAACTGGAGTGATACAATAAAAACGATTGCTTGCATGTGTCTCATTTGTAGGCTGCTTTGAATAAAAGTGACTGCTAATTTACATTTATTCATTTCACTGACGCTTTCACCCAAAGCAAATTACAAAGAGAGAGAGAGCATTTACATTTAATACATGTAAATTAAACTAGGATGCTTGGACAATGGTCGTTTATACATTATGCAGTTCTTGTCATTAGGGCTGTGTGTATGTGTTTGAATGATCCCTCAGCTGTCAGATCAGACACCTGGCATCCTGCTTCTGATCTTTAACCCCAAATCTGACAGCTGCAGGGCCTGTGTGTGTGTGTGTTGGAGGGGGCTATTTAACCATATATTGGAGACAAATGTGTTGGCAAGAATGAGCAAAATCTGACAAATCTAACCCTTGTTTGTTGTTAAAACACTATAAAGTTTTTTTTTTAAATTTTAAAAATGCAGAAAGTTTGAAAGATTTGTGCTTGCTTGTGTGTGCATGCGTGTATGTGTGTGCGTGTGTGGAGTTATTCAAATTCTCCCACAGGAAGGGAAATGGTAAGCAAATATTTACAAGTGCATCATGTTTGCGCACTTCACATCCATCATTGTTAACTGCTTAGATCACGGTGTTGTGTCTGCTTGTTAGTTGTTAACCAGCACTTAGTTACTCATTCTCACTTTTGAAGGCTTGTTTTGTGGTGTAATCACAGTGGAACGCTGGGTGACTTTCAGGTCACAGGTCTGACAACACCTGTTTCAAAACTCATAAAACCGTGGCGAGGTGTCAGGGTGTTTCTGTAAGGTGTAAAAATGAAAGCTGTGATGTTCTCGTGAATGGTGGTTACAGTTATAACACTGTGATTTTATATGACAGTGCTGGACAGTAGCGATGATCAGATATAGGCCTCTCTGTAACGTGACACTTGACTGTTTCTGCTGACGGAATTCAAATGTGGTGGCGACGTTTAATCAGAGCTGTTTCGCTGTGTGTCAGTTTATCAGTGAAGTCTAAATTTACTCTGCCTGCTCTGTTGGGTTAAAGGGCTGATAAGAGTAAACACATGGGAAAAGTGTGTGTGTGTGTGTGTGTAAAGCTTTTTTTAACATTGGTTATGTTATTTAATTACACGTGTCATACATTAATCATAAAGACTTTCCTTTTAGATTCAGAATGTTTATACTGTACATACTGTATATATAAAAGTTAACACCAAAACAAACAAGCTTAGATTTGTTGCTATTATAATCAGTTTAACAGCTTGTGTGAACTTATTGTCTTGTATCTCATGCTTTTATCTACGTGATCTGAACTCTACGTGGCATACTAACAGATTTTCTGTTCATACACAGAGAACAAACGCTTTGAATCATCTTACCTGCCATACACAATAAAATCTTGTTGGTTCATTTAACTAAGGTGATTTTAGTTCCATACACATTGCATTAAAAACTATAATTATGTGTTAAAATCTACTATTATCCAAGTGTCTGTTGAAGGTTTAAAGGTTAGGATGTGGGGGAAAATAGGTAGATGATTGACATGGACAAATGAACACAGCTGGTGTTCCTCTTGAGAGAGACAGATTTGGTGGTCTGTGATTGGTGGATGTGAGAGACTTATGGTGAGGTGGGCGGGCGAAAGCCTTGCATTAAAGCATGCATCAGTTGCTGGTGAGTATTGGGCTGCCTGCGGAATGCACTGAAGGGGTGAGACTTTTTTTATGCTACATTTAAATAATTAATGTCATGCATTGTGTCTTTCTGTTTATGTAGACTTTTATGTCAGGTGTTTCATGGTTTAGCTGTGTTGTTAAGCGTTTATGATCTGTGATTTTATGTACGGTATGTATTTCTGTAGGGAAATTTGTTGCCTTCCTTATTCTGGAAGGTACATTTAGCCCTAGATTGTTTGTGACGATAATGTGTTTTTCTCTAATTAAGTTGTATATGATCAAAAGCACTTTTAGATAAATTCTATTCAAATGCAATATGTACAGTTTACAGCAGAAATTATTTTGTAGGAATATGAGCAATACTTCATGTTTTTGTAACTGTTTTCATACATCCTAGTTCTAAATAAAAATATGAAAAAAAAAGTAAACTGATGTTTTAATAAATGGTAAATATAGGGATTCTAATTACAATGTATCATACTTTATGGATTTCTCCTGTAACAGCTAATTACTAACTGTTTACATGGAAATAACATTATTGATAGTAAACATAATCTCTGTCTTATTTTAGGGGGCCGCTGCCCAAGAGGCGGGGCCAGGCAATGGCGACCCTTCACTTTCTCAGGTCTATGCCCCACCCCCTTCATATCCTCCACCTGGACAAGCCCCACCCACACCAACTGCCAGGCTGCCACCCCTTGATTTTAGCTCCGCCCATCCAAACTCAGAATATTCTGATCATCATCAGTTGAGAGTCTATCAAGGCTCTCAGCTTGACAGGGCGGAGTCTGTAACCGCCAACAACACGGTAAGAAAATGTAAAAAATTAATTGATCAATAATATATATGTATATACACTCACACACATACACACAATATTATACAACTTGAAAAGGTGATAGAAATAATTAAGCATAAACATTTTTTAGGATGTTTTTGTTTTTTACACATGGAAGCTGTCCCACTGGAGTCACCATAATTTCATTGGTCTTTAATTAAAATGTTTTGCAAGGTTATTTAAGCCACCTATATTTTTAGCAAATTCAACCCAGTATCATAATATCAGTATATGTCCTATATATGTGCATTAGGGAAGGTATATCAGGAATATGTATGGACTGATGATATATAATCTCATGCATTGAACCCCTGGGATCTCCTGGCTGGACTAAAAATAACTATGTCCTTTATATGTCCCTCCTTTGCCCTGTCCATATATGGAAATCCAACTTGCAAAGGAAACCACATATATGAATGTGCAAGTTTGTTGTGGAATTTCTGATGTTCTCTTTTTTTTAAAAAAAAAAAAAGTACCATCAAGGTTTAAACTGCAGAATGTGTTTTTTGAGTAACAAATTTATTTTACTTTACATTTAGTTTTGTTGTTGACATTAATCACTGACTTGACCTTTTCTAAGAAAATACCCTGAAGTTAGCAGGAATGCAAACAGACTTTTGTGTAATCATTTAACATTTGAGAAATTCAGTCTGTTGGGTTTTACAGTGTGGCCAATGCAACAGAAGTTATAAAAATTGTATTTCAACTTATAAAAAATCACTGAGGAGACATTGGTAATAAATTACAAACCCGAAAAAGTGTGTTAAAATACCTCACTGTTTTGACTATCAAGTATTTCGTACAACAACATGACACCATTTTACTGAAATGTTTTCTTGTTGTGTGGCCACATTGCTTACATCACTAGAGAGCGGCAGCGTTACAAGGTCCAGCTATTCGGGTTATGAGACGCCGCCATGGAGGGAGGGGTAGTCAGATGGGATGACCCCTCCCCCACCTGTTTCCCAGGTCCTGTCAGTCAAGCTTTTGGCATCGTGTCGTGATATCACGCACCCTCCCACCACACCCTCCCTTCCTTTATTTTTTTATTTTTTACCAACACCCTCCCTGGCCTGTTTCTCTGAATGTACGTGATGATGACAATGAAACTATTTCCTGACAGTATTTATCTGTGTGACACCTGCTGTTGTAGTCATACTGCTAGGACCCAGCCCGGCAAAGCTCAGCTGTAACCATAACAACAATCTGTTTGCGTGTGTGAGGCTATGTCTATGTGTGTTTGTGTCCTTGTCTTTTACTTCCTTATTAATAACTGTTTTTGTAAACCTAGTTGTCTGTTGCTAAAAATAGCAGAATGTTGCTGGTTTTTGTTGACCTTTAAGAAGCACATGCATTTCTGGATTTTCCCTTTTTGTTTTAGTTTATTGTGTTGTTATATTTTCTGTTTTAAAGTTCACTCAGTTCTGTTTCACCAAGACACAATTAAACAAACAAATAAACATAAGTTACTTATATGAAGAAGGAAAGAAAGAGAAAGAAAGAAAGAA
>JAZGTK010018382.1:0-11869 GCA_036877625.1 Ambastaia sidthimunki | reverse complement strand
TTAAAACGCTCAGCTCTTATTGACTCATAATAATTACTCACAATAGATATCATAATAAGATGTTTTGACATAATTGAATATAAATAGCTGTGCTTCTATTTTCCCTTCCACCTAACTGTCAGCTCCGGTTGCTGAAAGGAATGATGGGTAATCTAGTTCAGTCCAGCGTGTACATGGAGGTCTCGGATCTTTAAGCCAGTTCTTCAGTGTGTGTTTGCTCTCTGCTTGCTCTGTTTGCAGACGTATTATCTGATTTTGTTTAATGCAAAGACAGATTCTTTGTGCATATATTCCTACAGAAAACCAAGCGACACTGACCCAGATTGATCTGGAGCTCAGGGTGAGGACAGGCATTATTATAGGGCCCCTGTTAGCATTTGTCATGTCAGTGTGGAACAGTGGAGTGTTGAGAGGCAGGAAATTTAACAGATAATTGAATATGTGAGTGTACAGCTCCCGGGGTATGATGACACACATCTAATAAAACAACCTACTTCAGGATTTTCAAATGTCAAGCTGAGGGAGATTAGAACAGATTTTCTCAGGTATCTGTGAGTTTGTACATTTTGCTGTGTTGTTGCTTTATTTTGTGGTAATTTTCTGGTAATTCTGGTAAATGTGGTAATTTTTATTTTTTTGTGGTAACTTTTGGACCTTGCATTTAGCATGTATGCTCTCTCGAAACCAGGAGTCTATGTCCACATATGATTTATCTCACACTGAGATAAATCAGGTTGTCTCTCCTCTTCTGGGTTTCTAATCCTGTTCTGTGCACACAGCATTTGGATATTTACAGGAGTGATAACTGCATTCTACAATAGATTCTCTTTAAGTCCATGTGGTTTGTTGGTTTCATTTGTAAATTTGGAAAATAATACAGGTGTGAACTTAATGAATTATAATATGTGAGAATGTTCAAACAGTAGTTTTATACACAAATCCATACATATGTGTGCTTAATAAACAAGACCACTGAGCTTTGGTGTTTATGTGGGAGACACAAGTTTGAATTTAGCATTGTTCTTCTCCCCAACATTTTCCTGATATTCCTCTACTTTTGCGCTCAATAAAATGACAACAAGCCCAAGGCATAATAAGAATAAAAATCTCTCACACTGTTCGAGTGTTTTGTAATAGTGATTTATTTGAGTATGCTTGATGCAGAAGAAGCTGAAAGTTCTTGGAGTCAGAATGATGTCGTGTCTGCTTGAGGTAAGAGACGTGTGAGAGCTATTGGCAGTAACAGGTGTTTCACATTGTGTTAGTGGAGGATCTGGCACTCGCTGCTCCTGAGGTAAGGATGTCTTTCTCTCCGAGAGCAGCCTGAGAGCTCAGCGCTGCGTGAATGACATCAGGTCCCCCTGCAGGCTCAGCGTCTGGCTCTTTTCCGTGTTCCCCTGGCTCTTTCCGTCTTCTTGACAGAAACACAGGACTGAGGGACCGTGAAAGTGACCGCGTTTCCGCTGCTGTGTCCAAACAGCACGTCAATTAGCCGACCGGTTCCGCTATCGCGGGTCTCCACAGATTATTGAACCGCTGAACTTCTGATACATTTAAATCCTCCTCTCAAAGCCTCAGCCTTCGGCCGCGCCGTCTGCCCGCGTAACAGTTTATCTCTCCTTCAGCCCGTCTGCTGATGTGCTGAGACACAATTGCATGTGAGAGGCATAGCTGTAAACATACTTATCCTCAAGCCATGCCTGCTTTTAGGGACATGGGGACTATTGTAAGTGTTTATGTTCTTGTGAAGGATACAAGGACAGACAGTGGAAAACACACACGCACACACAAACACACACACACAACCAATCATACAGAGGCTATTTGAATCCCCGGCAAATAAATCAACAGTCTTTCATACTAAACACATCAATGGCATTCCATGAGACATCCCACACCTGAGTCTGATCTCTGTGTTATGAATGCAGAGGCGGCGAGAGATTTTCCTGTTACCGTTTCTATCATCATCCTCAGATTTAGCCAGCTAGTTTAGGAAAGTCTGCAGCTCAAGGGATGGCTTTAAACTTGCCAAAAAATACAGCACTAATGTTTTGAGGCTGAAAACTCCCTCCAGAGTCCTCGGAGACATTAGTTCCCACTTACATTTGTCTCACTCTGACAAGCTGTCCAACGAGCTGTATGTGTGCGAGCGCACATACGTGCTCCATCATATACTGATAGACTCTGAGGAAAAGATTGATAGTAAGCCCTAACTTCAGCTGTTTACTTCGCCCTCCCTCCTAAATCAATATATTCCTCTGTCAGATTGCTTCCCAGGCCCTAGCCTGGCGTGACTAATTATCTTGTTCCTCTGTTTTTGGCGGGACGTCTGTTGTGTTTGATAATGAGAAGCCAAAACATATGGATGTTTCCATTTCTTCCTATACAGTCGAACTCATAAGTTTTACATAACACTTTTTTTTCATAACTTCACATGCGACATAATATTTCTAAACATAAGAGGGATCATAAAAATTGTGTTTTGTTTTATTTAGTACTGTCCTAACAAAGCTAATTGACAAAACAGATATTTACATTTATCCCACAAAACAATATTTTCCCAATTCCGTAGCACATTTTTTGTGATCATTATGTACCGCATGAGTCCCTTAGTTGTGCAGATTGGCAAAGCTGGATCTCAATATCATTGAGGCACTGTGGGGAAGAACTTAAATGTGCAGAGCATGCCGGGAAGCAGAGAAAACTTGCAGTACCTGGAGGATTTTTGTCAAGAACAGTGGGAAGCTTCACAGTTTCACAGAACAAACTGGTACTCATGCACAACTATCAGCTTCAAATACTCAAAGAGGCAACAAGCAATATTTAAAAAGACAAGGGCATCTTATGTTTTGAACAGAATAATTTGTGTCAATTAGTCAAATAGCCTAAATAAATTTAAAACAAAGCAATTACTATGACCCCTCTTTTATATTATGATTTGTTTTGAAAGGAGAATGTAAGCCGAACTGTAGCTAAATACATGCAAACAAATCACACAAAATAAGCTAATGCAATGCAATACTGTAATGCAGTGAAATGCCACCAGATGAATACACTGTTTGGCACGCTGTTTACATACTCTGCTAGAGATATGGTTCCAGCTTATTTTTCATTCTTCCTGTGGCTTAGAGGCAATAAGAAAACGATAAGCCCCAAAGAGAAGCAGAGTAGTCGTCCGTCTTTACTATCTGACTGGATTTTAATCTGAGGCCTGGTGATATACTTTGACCAGTTTCCTAGCCGCACATTGCATACATCACCACAATCGCACGTAAAAATAAATCAGGCCTAGCAAACAGACTCGTCCGAGCAATGGATGCGTGTTTCTCTCCTCTCTGTGCTGCCACAGTTTAATTACTGGGTGAAAAAGCAGCATATGCTTTGTGAAAATCTTTGTTCTTGTTTGGTGCATTGAAATGTCAGTGCAGAGAGGGTAAGGCAACATAAAAGCAGAAATATAAAAACATAAATGCCATTCAGTGTATGTAGGTCTGCAGGCTAGCAGAGCATGAAGGGCTGGCGTGTGTGCTTGGCTGGACGATTAGCCCGTGCTCTGAATTATGTCGAATGTCACACACTTGGCTCCAGCTTTTGCTGATCTTTGTGGTTTGTTTGTACACTTGCATGCATTACAGAGCAGAGTGTAGTGTTTCATAAAAATTTGTGTTGAGACCTGGAGCTCCTTGTGCAGTCAGGTGTGAAGAAAATATCCAGATGTAGAAAATTTGCTTGAGGTGAAATGTTCAGGTACATCAGGAATACTGTAGATACATCAGGTACCACCTAAAATATAATTATTGTCAAATTCTAATTGTTTATGACAATGATAGTATCTGGCATTTATGACATTTATTTTGTTTTATTATTTTATATATTTTATGCAGACTTTCTAACGTTTAGATTAGATGTTTAGATATATACGTTTTATGCAGTGTATCTAAAAAAATTCTTTCTTAGCCTCTTGTCAGCTTAAAAAACGTGTACTGACAGGGAATTGCTGCTGTTAAACCCAAGTAGGTCTAAAACTGGTGAGTGTTATCCACATGCATTTCTCTTCATCTCAATAGCAGTTGCTTGGCTGGCACACAACCCTCTTTGGAAATTTTGATTTGAATTCTCCCATATTTGCTCATGGGGACCCAGTTGTAAAAACAGGATTTTCAGCCAATCACCAGAGCTGTACATGTCATGTGACTAATTATTTTGTGGGTCCAGTAAAATAACCACAACAATGCAAATGACAATACAAGTGTGGTTCAAACTGCTGTAAAGCTATAAAACTGCCATGTTCATCACAATAAACCAAATAGCTTAAACAATGCATTCAAATTCTCCACAGCCAAATAAACAGTGAGTATTTTCGTCTTTGTTTTGAGCTTGCACAATGAATCTAAATCTTGTGTAATCAAACAAAGAGCGAATATGTTCATCTCTGTTTTGAGCAACAAACCTCTTTGCTTTAATCCTTCCCTCAGGAGACTGATGCAGATCCCTCCCTCTCCTCAGCACAGATAGCAGAGCTGAAGGCTCTTCAACATACGCTTCCTGAGGGGACTGGGGTTTTGTTTTGCTTCTAAAGAGCTGCAATGAAATGCTTTTTCTTTTTTGGATTAACGGAAAATATGATGGCTAATTTACATGAAATTTGTTCTTCATAGACTTTCATTGGTCTGTGCGTAGAAGAGATATTTGATGGACCTTATGCGTATTTGTATTGGGGCCTTTTGCTTCTAAACACATTTAGTGTTGGTATTGTAAACTCCATCTAACTCTCTAAAAATATTCTTCAGTAACTCTGTAGTAATTTCATTCAGCATGTTTATTTGTTAGACATAATAAGCCACAGTTTTGTGGGGTAAATAATATCGCAAATGGTCTTCTATGACTGTAATTATCTTAGCAAGGAGTTTTAAATGGCCATTTTGGATAGCAAGCTATCAATAAAAACCCTAGGCACACATGCAGTACTCACACAGGTCAAAACACTACTCAACATCAGTGTCAACTGAATAATTCCACACATTATAGTTATCATCATAAAACCCTCCTGTTCATACTTCTTATGTTGGACGATGACGTAACGGTTGCGTCAGTGGAAACCGCAGCAAGGTACGCAGCACATTAGGTAGTCATTCATCTCAAGGTTTCGCCGATGTTGACAAACCACTCGACCTTCAGACGAATGGAAATGTCATCTAATTCATCAAGCTCTGCCTGACCACCCCACATTTTCCCATCCAAGTATATTTCAGTTATGAAGTGTCCTGAAGAACATATTAGACTGTAATGAAGCCACTAGAAAGGGCAAGATTACTTTGCGTCATGCTGCGGAGCGAAATGCGATGCAGAAACTGTTTATTCAGTAGTGTTCTTTAAAGGCCCATCGTATGAAAAATGCATGACCGTGCATTGGCAATGAGCTCCGGACCTCATCTGGCATAATTGTTTTGTAATTTAGCAGAATAAACAAAGGTGGTGAGTCCCATATATCTGCAAACTCCTAAACCGCCCCCTTTTGTTTTCAGCTCATATTTTTAACTAGCCAAGTTATGATTTTAGTTACTGGAGTGAATGGACACAAAGGACCTTCAGGAAAACTTCTGACTAGTTCACAGCCGGTGGGGGTTTGCTCTGGTTTGCTAAACAGTGTTAATAATCAGGGAAGTGACACACTGAGTGAAATTTTTATGGCACCTAGAGAACTAATGGCTGAGGGTGCTTTACTATAGTAAGTTGTAGTCACATTTCTGCTGTAGGCAATAGCTGTTTGTGGTCACAGAAGCAGCCAAAGCACAGCCCTCATTTGAATATGTAAATCATAGTTGTGGCTACCTACCATATCCTATTTTCTTTCTCTTAGCCTTCAACTGATCAACTGGGTTTTTGTACAACTTTTCTTCTAGAAATGAGTGTGGACACTGTTGTACTATATGTATTTCACTCTTCTTTTTAAACGAGGTTTCCCACAGTCTCTCTCAGCTCAGAGCCCCTTTGGTTCAGTACCTGTGTCTGAAGTCTGTTGCTTTTGATGTGAAATTTCCTCTGTGTGATTCAAGGCCATTTGCTGTGTTAGAACTGCTGACTGCAGCTGGGACCTGCTTAACAGCCACCCGGTGTGTTTGACACATTTATAATCAACAAAGAGAACATTTTTCACTGTTTAAACTTGTTGATATTTACCTAGTCTCTGCTGGAAACCAATGACATATTCAGTGTTGTCCAAAGTCTGGACGACTGGTAATATTGTTTTTATGTGTATTATTATCAATACAACAAATTGAGTAAAACATAGAGTTAAAATAAACATGATTTCACAATTGGTATTTAAAGTATTTAGACAGCATGCACTCCAGGTGGCTAGAAATCCACAAATGTGTGCAAAACCTTATGATCCATGTTATCCCAACATGATATGAAAATATGAGAATTTTGCAAAAAAAGCATCTTGTTTGCTTTAATGGGAGCAGGAAAGAAATTAACATGGTTAATATTACAGGTCTGTTTACAATGTTTTAGAATCCTAAACTTACAACTTTCGATTTTGATTCCCAGATTTTCATGTCTTAGATGTTTGGACCTCAATGTACATAGACATGCACATTTAGTAATATGCATTTTTGTAAAAAAAATAAAAAATAGTAGTTGTTGTCTTTAGTAAAATAGAAGAAAAAAGTCTGATCTTACCAAACAGGGTTAGCAATCTATTTTCTCTGAGCCCAGTATTTGACCTCTTTCAATTATACTGCTGTCCTTTCACCTGACAGTGGCCCCAAAGATTAATTCTGTTTGTCCTAAAGTATGGTAATGAGAAAGTTGTGTGGATTTGATTGTCAATACCTTGAAATACGGCCTTGCTCCCTAAATGCTTGTGCCGTTCAATAACCTATTAAAGTTGAATCACAGATAAGTTGGCGTGCATCAGGAAAGCAATCTGAAATTTGTGCTGACATTGATCCAGCAGGAAAGACCTGATGGCTCCGATTAACACTTCTGTCCCGGGAGAGGAAGGGAGGGGGATGCTGGGCTATTAATATCGTGGGATGTTCATGGCCTTTCCCAACAAAATGATCTATATATATATAAAGTAAAAGTGTGCAAACAATTGCTTAGCCCTGGCAAACGGTGTAATTGTATCAGGAATTCTGTCTCTCTGCTGTTTCTCTAACAAGGATAAGAACAACTGATTGATTTCTGCTTTATAGGTCTTTTAACCATAATACACCTGTTCATTTTAAAAAGGAAAATCATTCAGACAAATGGAGTCTAGTCTTCGTTAATTAATTTCAAATTAGCTGCTTAATGCCACTCCCGGGAGTTATGAAGTTTTGTCTTGCTGCCCATTTCTGAAAGAGCCCTGCATTAATGGCACTTTAATAATTGGTCAAATTTGCATTTGTGGTCACATAAAGTGGCCAGAATGGAAGTGCCTCATCCGTGTTGCCTATTTCCAGTGTGTTGCTCATTTTCAATGAAAATAGCTAGAGCTGAAAATCATCATGAATTTTCATCATGAATTTTCATCCATTTCATAACTCAGCATATGATAAGAGCATCATTTAGACCAAATACTTCTATTAATAAGGGGGGAAGCGCCAGCTGGTGTTTACAATTGTCCTTGACATTCCGATTGGGATTAAAGAACAGCTAATGGAACACCTCAGGAAGAATCCGTTAAGTCCAGGAATAAATGTCACAGCTGTTCAGTCACAAATGACGGAGCTGTTTTATTCTCTTTTCATCCTTCTTGACCTTCATGCCCTGTTCTTGGAAAAATGAAGAACATGTTAACATTTCGTTTATATGCATAAGCCCACTGAAAGGAGCCCAAAAGTACAGAGCGAATGCTTGTTTTCTGTAGGTAATATTACAGCACGGCCGTCAGACCTTTCCACAGTGTGAGCTGAACAATGTGCATTAAGTGCCTGACTTCTGGCTAACATAAAGCAATATCCACATGAACCAGCTTAATGAGTGCTTTTTGCTTTCCTGTATTGAGTTGTCTCTGAACAGGAAACAGGAACCCAGCTAACAGGGACATTCTCAGAAAGTTGGCTAACATTTTCTAAAAAATTTCTCAAAGTTAACAAAAACATTCTTGTAGTAATATTAGTAGAACTTTTGTTAATGTTATATCATATATCAAAAACTTTATTATATATACATAAGTTGTTAGTTGGACATTTAAAAACTTGATGTTTTGACTTTCAAAACAACATTTTAAACATTTTTGTTACTAATAAAAATGTTACGAAAACATTCTTACAACCTAAAATTGTTAGCTGGGAAGTGACTGGACATTAAATAAAGAAATAGTGGTTGTAGTTTACTCAGAAGTAGGTTAATATAGAGTTATAATAATATTCTCATTCAAGAGGGCATCTGACTGAAAAGTGCAATATGAGTTATCATTATTTTTCATCTCTATTCCTAGAAGAGATTTTAAATGTGTATTTTACTAATCTTTAGGAATACAAGCTAACAAAAGTTACTTGACTAAAAGCAAAAAAAAAAAATCTGTTTTGATTTTCAAGGGGTCTGGAATTTCTCAGGGATTCTCTTCTCCGTCATGTAATTCATTTACTCAGGGTTTTGAGTCTATGGACCACTGTAGATTTCTCAGGTGGTTTATACTGCAGAAAACAGATTTCAGGCTTTATGAACATGTAATGGGACCACAGCTTTTACAAAGTCCTTTCACAGCGTTTGAATCAAACCATACTAATATTAGAAACCCCGCCCACCCCTACAATATAAGTCAGTAAAACGTCTAATGAGAAGAAGAGGTCACCTTTCTCTCTCTCTCTCTCTCTCTCTCTCTCTCTCTCTCTCTCTTTCTATCTATCCACTTTCTATTCCTCTTTTTCTCTTTATTTTTTAAAGAAAGCAACTCTTGGAGTGTGGAGCTTGATCTCTGTAGACAGATCATGCACTTTGATGTTGTATAAATACAAGCATTTCCAACCCAACCATTTGAATAGCTTGCCTGGTATTAGCATTTCATAACAATACAAGTGTGATGGTTTGCAGACAAAAGGTGTAAAACACAGAGCAAAAGTGGGACCACAGTGGTGTGCCTGCTCAGAATATGAAGAGCCTGTGAACTCTGCTTTGAAAAGCTCACCATGAATTAAACATGCAGTGTCCTAACCTTACACTGAATAGAAACACAACCTCTTGTATGTTTAGGGATGTCCACCACGTTGTTCAATCTGAAAATGAACTTTAGCTTGTTCTGAGCTTTTGTAGTTTGTGTTATTAATATTTTTTGCTATAAAGATCTCCACAAAGATCTCCACAAAGACATAGCCAGTTATTTCCACTGGCTATGTCTGAACCAGATTGCATTGTTAGTTTGGGTGTCCATATTTGTGTATTTACATAAGGCAAAATGAAGAATAAAGAGAGAGCGCAAGAGTGGTTTGTATTATATATAAAAGAGAGAGAGAGAGGTTTATATTAAATTGTAAAGCCAAAGCGAGGAGAGTCTTTTTCATAGGATACTTAACAGAGCAAGTTGGAAACAGACTGTTAGCAGGATAATTTGGCAAAAGGAAGAAGTCTCCTGCTGTCTGCTGTAGTGCATTTGCTGTGGCTTGAACATGCAATTACCCTCCATTTCATTTCCCACAGAACTGTGGCTGCTCACTAGAGCGGCAAACGAAAAGAGTCGAGGGGCTTGTTGACATTGGGGTACGTACAATCACAAGAATACGGCATAAGCTGCCCATCATTAGAGCTCAGAGACTCTTAGGCGGTCAATTCGCGGATAATAAGATAATCAAACCAAGTTAATCAGATACAATGATTCTGTAGACTTAGTTTTCCTTTTATGCTGTCCACATTTGGGCCAATTAGTAATATTTCTGTTAATGAGGTGAATGTTAGTCGTTTAGTGGTTGTTGTGTAATGGTGTCCCAAAAAAGGTCCATAATGCCTGCAGAAAGCTGTCTGTTGACATTCATATTTATTTCAATGGAAACCACTCAGCTTGCACATGGCCCTCTTGGAAGTTCACAATCTGAATTCTCACACCCCTGCTTTTGGGCACTCAGTTCCACATCCAGGTTTTTTGAGTCCATTACCTTAACTGCAAATGCTACATGGAGCAAAACATGACATTTCGGCCAATGCTGATTGACACCTCACGAACAGACAACAATCTCAGCACCTTTACTAGAATTTATCCTGAAGCCAGCAGACACAACATTATCCATAAATGTCCATTTTGTACTTTTAAAAGCCCTTTGAAAATTATTAACTTTCAGTGATTTACTGTTTTTAAATGGCCATTGGATGTGGTATAGATATAGATTTACCAGCAGGGACTAACTGGACTATGCTAACCAGGAAAACATTGATATTCAGCCATAATGAAAGGTCTGTATTGATGGAGCCTGTAGCGTGTGTAATGATGGATCTTTCCCAGATATTGGCAGCATCGTGTTCTTCAATTGTGACTCAATGTAGGGTGTCCTGTAAATTGAAACGGTAAGCATAGATAATGCCAAACCACATTCAAGCAGACATTGAAGTGGTCTGACTAAACCATACATGTTTTTCTCACTTTCTTATTTGTAGAATGAGAAAGTGTTCCTATAGCTCAACTGTGTTCCTGTAGCTCAACTGTGTTCCTGTAGTTCAATTGGTAGAGCATTGCATTAGCAGCGCAAAGGTTGTGGGTTTGATCCCAGGGAACACAAATACTGATTAAAAAAAATGTATACCTTGAATTCACTGTACGTCGCTTTGGATAAAAGCATCTGCTAAATGAATAAATGTAATGTAATGTAGAAAAACTGCAATTATAATTGTGAGGTGTGAAACATTCTATTGTGCTGCATTATCCAGGTTTCTGGAACAATAACAACTTCTCATTTCTGTTGCCTATTTTGTAGTCCTTGTCTTATTTAATATCATTATAGAAGGTACACACTCAACACAAACCAGAACCAACTGTCAGATAAAGTAAATATAAGCTCTGGTTCGATGTGTGCTGTTGGTTACCACAAGAAGAGAAGTTTATAAATTAAATAGTATTGCCCATGCCCAGCACCCCATGCTTTAAATTTCTCCCAGTAGCAAGAAGAAATGACACAGGTATGTTGTGTCCATATTCACTAATTTATGTTTCTGTTGCTGTGTTCTCCTGCATTCCAAATATTGAGTGTCTGAAAAGGATTAGAGCAAGACTAATTTAAGTATTAATTATCATTAAAACAAATATCTGCCAATTTCTAGACCATGAATGTTTAATCTGATCTCTGTAGCAAAAAGACACCTACATTAGAACCCATGCAATTCCACTGTACCAATGAGAATGCTCTAACTTTCTAACATGCTGAATTTTAACATTAGTGACATGTTTAGTGACATTAATGTTTAGTGACATTTGTTTTTCAGTTATATGTTTGTTTTTTTACCTGTAATAAACTGTCTTCTGCAGATATATACACATGATTAGTTGCAGGTTCCTTTACATGGAATTGCCAATTGCTTGCAGGCAAAGCGGTCTGTGATTGGCTGCTTTTTTCAGTTGGCAAGCAACAGAGCTTCAATTCCAGGATTTTGGCTTTGTTTGAAGTGCAAAACAAAACTATACAACAGCTTTTTGCCATGATTTTCATTCCTTAGAAACACCAATCAGAGCAGTTGCTGTTACTCTCTGATTTGTGGGAAAGATTTGCTTAAATTCAATTGTTTTAATTTATTTTTTTTATTCAGAATTGAAACCAAGTTTTTTGGTTTGGTTCAAGGTTGTGAAATGTTTATAAAATACTTTTTAAAGAAGTATAGAAAATTGAATATGGAATATTTAATGCTTTTCCACGGGCGCCTGGCCATCCTCACAGTTCAAACACCCACAGGATCT
>JAZGTK010018381.1:0-11870 GCA_036877625.1 Ambastaia sidthimunki | reverse complement strand
TGAACATCTTCTGCACATTTCTTCATTAACAGTTAAAATTGCTCCCTCTCACTTTTGAATTTAAATAACTTCTATTTAAAGAATCGGTTTCCATTACAAACACTGACTGTCTCTACTGGGTATCATGTCTGATAGTCAGAATCCTTTTTTAAAAGTATAATAGTCATACAGGAATAAAGATTCTCAGAGACACAAAAAAACTAGAATACAAATCAGGTCTTTCCATTTACATATTTCTAATTTATAAACCATCTTGTTTGATGGCCATTTCATAACCTACAGGCACAAAGATAAGAAAGAAAATGACAGAATATCTTTCTGTTATCTTTCATTGTGTCTTTCAATCCTTTTATCAGAACTGGAAGTGCTTCTGAAAAACAAACACACCCTCTCTTCACTGCTTCACCCTCAAAATAAAGAACAAGCGACACAACAGCAGCTGGCGGACACGCCCCCACTGCTGATTGGCTATTATGGTGTTGTGTGTATTGCTCCAATCCATTTCGTTTTTTCTCTTATGTTCACAGCCAGGACGATGTGCATCTTTTCAACATACACACAGAACAGACATCTAGTAAATATTCACAAACTCTTCTTTACATTCCTCTATCTTTGCCTCATCTTTTCTTCTCTCTGTCTAATTCTCTCAGCATGTCTCGCTTCTGCTCGTCTGTTCTGTTCTGGCTCTCTGCTCTCTTCTTCATTGTTCCTGCCATCCAGCGACGGCCTCCAGAGATGCCCTTCCCCCTCAGACTGAAACTGAGCTGGCAGATTGTGATGTTGGTGAGGGGGAACAGTGGCTGTAGGGGAGGGCAGTTAGAGCTCCAGCCTCTGGGCTCTTGCCAGGGAAAGTTTTTCAGAATAAATGGCTCTTGTTAGTGGCATAAAGTCAACAGGTTTGTAACATCACAGCACGATCTGTTCATCTGTGTTGTATGAAAACATGTGGAGCTCATTACAGTACAACAGATTTCACATCCACTGTCCATTTCATACAACACACAGATTTTGAGCTCCTGTGAGGCAACAGTGATGAAGAATCTCTCTTCTGTCAGATTGTTTGACTGCTACTTTAAAATGTTCAGATTTCTATTTAAAAACATCTATAACATCAGCTAAGACACAATGTCCATACAAATCCAAA
This sequence comes from Ambastaia sidthimunki, assembly GCA_036877625.1. NCBI lineage: Eukaryota > Metazoa > Chordata > Actinopteri > Cypriniformes > Botiidae > Ambastaia > Ambastaia sidthimunki. Next base: position 10,726 of record JAZGTK010018381.1, on the reverse strand, counting down.
AATATATATACATGAAATATTCTCACACTCCTACTGTATGTTACTACATCCATATAATTATTAATAGCGTAACTGTATTTATTCTGCTTTCTGTATTTATATATTTTTTATATATTTATATATTTTTTCTGTATTTATATATGACCTTGGTGCAACACCAAGGTCATGGGTTCAAGTCCCAAACAACACAAACTGATAAAAGTAAATACACTGTATGATGAAATCCATCAATGTTAATGTAACTCCAGCAGAGCTGCAGTCGAAATATATCAAATATCCACAAAACATCCCAGTGATTTATGAGTGTGTTTTAGTGGCTCTGCAGCATCTGATTCAAACATTTGAATAGTTCAGAACATTCAGATGAATCATGTGTGAGGTTGATGATAATATATCTGCTCTCATCTCATCAGCACTGGCTGCTCATTAAACCACTCACATCTCTCCATACCATAACCTGCAGACCACATTAAATAACTCTCTCTCTCACACACATGCTCACACACACAAACACACACAAACACACACACATTCACTCACTCACACACTCACACACACACTCACTCACTCACTCACTCACTCACACACACACACACACACACACACACACACACACAGGTATCGTGTAAGCCCTTAACAGCACACAACAGTCAATTACTCCTGTACTTATGAAAATTACAGTCCTGATGGTTATTAAATGTATTGAGACATGATTCTCTGCCTGTTACACAGCTGCATGTACTAAAACACACACACAATAACAATAATAAACAACACTTTAAAATGCAAAATACTTTTTTGACACTGACATGTCATGTTTACACGTGCACATCACAACACAATGATGTCACTTCAACAAATACACTAACAACAATAAACAAACGATAAACCTGATCTACTAATATTCAGAAATATTCTGGGATAAAGCTCAAATCTCACACACTGTATTATAATGAACATCACACAAGTTTAATGTCATTAAGACCTGACATAACATTCAGCAATATGTGAAATAAATCTTCATCATCTACTCACCCTGATGTCTGATGTTTGTCCTGCACACAGAAACATTGTAATAATCCATCAGATTAATAATTAATAATCCATCAGACTCTTTATGTCATTTTTCACATCCGCTAAAACCTGCAGAGCGTTTAAATTTGGCGCCATGTTGTTTACTTTGAGTCGGAAGTACCGCCGACTGTTTGCCATATAAGGAAAGAAGGCGGAGACATCAGCGTGACTGTTGCTAGTTTGTAGCAGGTTTTGTAAGATGTGGAAAGTCTGAACATTTAATTTCTGAGTGAAAACAAGCACCATCCATGTGGATTTGACCGCTGAATGCATTTAGAGTTTATTTACTGTGTTACTGTCTGATTTCGCATATTTATAGTTTATTTGGTGTATTTATTTGGCATATTACGGATGTTATTGTTTTTTCATGTCATTACAGCCTGTTTATTTCTGTTAATGGGTTTGGTCTGGGTTTGTGTACAAACATTTACTTAGAGGCTAATGAAAATCTATTTAATAATTTTTAATATACTAATTCATTTTTGATTCAACCTATTATTCTAGATAAGATAAATGTTGTGCTAAGAAAGCTAATAAAATGATCTGAAACACATTTGTAACTCTTTTCTAATTAACCTCTATTCCATCATTTCCTGATGAATTCACGGTGAGCCTGCAGGGATTAGAGCATTATGACATCACTTCCTGTTCTCTCTTCTTTATCATAAGGACAAACAGAATGGACCTGTGAGAGGAAGAAAATGTCAGTATGATCATTTCTTCAGATCTGCTGTTAAATGTCAAACAACACCTGAAAGACAGACAGATGATCTAGAAGTCAACTGGCAAATTTTTTTCTCGTGACTCTTTCAGTTTGACCTGCTTGTGCTGTGACATATAGTGAGAATCTACACTGTGATATACTGGAACACAAAGCTTCAGTTTAAATTGGGATTTAGCGGATGTTTTTACCAGAAGTGAAATCACAATGTGATTCTGTGGCTCAATACAACAGTTCCTGATTCCTGATTCTGCCGTGTCGTTTTTACCCATATTAGCCTAGAAAAACATCACAAAACAAGACTGAACATATTTATGACAGATCAAAGAACACAAATGAACAAAGCAGATTTTTTTAGCATTCATTTTTAGTTTATAGCATTAATAAAAACAACATGAATTTAATTGTATTTTCACTTATAATGTTTCTTATGAATGAGGAAAAGTATCTCATGAAGGACTCACGTTTCAACATAAACCTCAAACATTTCATTCTGTGAAGGTTCAAACTTCTGTTTTGTCATGAGACAGAGAAGTTAAAAAACAGAACAGGACAACCACACGCACTTAATCAGGAATTTCAGTCTACAGAAAAGACTTTAAAATTCAGACACTGGCTGCTGAAATAGCTATAAAAGCATTTATATTCCTCAAAGAAAAACAAACATGAGATCAGACAGCAGAATATAACATACAATATTAAACATGCTTTCAAATCTATCCTGACGTGACATTAAAATAAAACAGACAGGTACAGAGCACTGCAAATTATACACACAACTGAGCCTCCAAAATAAACCTCCACACATGTAAGTTAGACATCAGCCAGGTTTTCAACCCTTCAGGCATTAGAATGAGATATAAAACAGACTTACATTAACACTGTTTTGACCTCTCAGTGTTTTTCATGCTGTTACTCCATCACTGAACTAAAGGGCTTGTGCAGGGATGAACTCTGTCCATGGTGCTGAAACTTACTTTCAATGTTTGTACAGCCTTAGTTTAATTGCTTTACTGTTATATGTATGTCTATTTATAAACTATATTTTGCATAATACAATTTATTTTGGAGAGCCATAAGATATTTTGCATTGTGACATTATTTTTGTGACAATAAAACACACATCCATTCCAACCAGACAGACAAAATTATGCAAAAAAAAAATCAAAATAAAATACATAAAATTGGTCCAGTTTTTATAATTGTTGCAGGCCTTGTCACATCTTTTAAATGGCATCACCAAACAGCAGGCAAATCATGCAGTTGTGTTACAGAAGAAACCATGACTCTGATTGACCTCTGACTGACCTCTGACTGACCTCTGACTGACCTCTGACTGAAGCTGACCACTGGCCACAGGCTAAATGTGCATGTGCACAAATGCATCTGGTCTAATACCTGGGCAAACAAACATCTGCCAAATATCTGACAGTTTTATTCATCTCTGTAGATCACAGCCTCATTTCATTAGAAACATAGAGAACTTTTACACAGAGATTTAATCAAGGCAAAAACGAGAGGTAATTAATTATCAATCGAAAGGCAAGTGTAGCTTGAGAAAAGCATAAACTGAAAGATCAGGGCTCTATAATTAAAAAATATGACTTACTGAATGTTTACTGTAAAAGCAGGATGTTATGGATACTGGGCTGTTAGCGTATAAAGATTTTCAGAAAGAGTTTCAGAACAATAAGAAGATTGTCCATTGCAATTATAAATTATAAATAATGTGTTATCATACGGCACATCCCCATTACCCATAATTCTTTGTGCAGACAGAAGTGGGATCACCATCAGTGCAGGAACCCACAGAGCGACTCTGAACCAGCTGTAAAAAGCAACATTTTCTCAGCATGTTCCCCCAAGAGGATCAAGAGCTCCATTTCCTGAGCGAGAGGAAGAGCTGGACAATCTTCTGCCTGTTACTGCCACATTAGCACTTTTAGTGTGGTGCATCGTGACCTTGTGGAAGTTCAGGAGCTTTTTGGAGAAAGCTGCAGTGGTAGTTTAGTGGACGTTTAGTGTTTCTTCTCTGTAGACCTCAAAGGTGTTCTTGAGCTGTTGTGTTCTTGAGCTGTTGTGTTTTTGAGCTGTTGTGTTCTTGAGCTGTTGTGTTTTTGAGCTGTTGTGTTCTTGAGCTGTTGTGTTTTTGAGCTGTTGTGTTCTTGGCTGTTGTGTTCTTGAGCTGTTGTGTTCTTGGCTGTTGTGTTCTTGTTTCTGAGCAGATGCTCTTCACCCTTGAGTTTTCAGGATCAGAAAACAGAACAAAAACCTTCCTAAAAGAAAAACATCAATGAAAGAAAACATAAATGCTAAACTTCACAAACAAACGATGTGGAACTGCACGTTTACACGGCTCTCTTTACATGTGTGTTTCTGGGCTGAAGAAAGACATTACACTACTGAAACACAAGCTTTGTTGTAACTGTAAACTGTTGTAATGCTCCTTGAGGCCCTTGTATATTTGTTTTTTTATTTCATACAATAAAATGATACCAGTTGCAATTAAACAAAATCATTTTTGGAGTATGTGTGTCTGATCACTGTTGTCAGGTTGATCTAACTTCAGGATTTACCTCTCTGTTGTTGTGTAACAGAAACATATTAATACAGGCTTTGTCTTGAGTCTGAGAACAGAACACATGCTGAGAGAGAGAGAGAGAGAGAGAGAGAGAAAGAGAGAGAGACTGACAGTTCTGTATCGTCTTTGGTCAGGAAAGCTGCTGTCTGTCTGTCTGTCTGTCTGTCAGTCGCTGGAGAAAAGCATGTATGTGAGAGATTTAACAGCAAACAAACTCTACATAACTTCTTCACTGAATCCATGACCCATCATACCTTCATCTGTGCTGAACTGTACTGTAATATTTGAATAATACAACTGAAGATTATATTCACATAACGACACATTACGCTGCTGAATTCATCTTCTAGAGATTGTTGTTTCTGTTTTGTAACAATACACTGTGACTAACACTAAAATTAGTTGTTTTCCACATGTGTAACACAAGAAGACATGGTGAAGATTTATCTATACTCTTATTTATACAAGAGTCACATCACACTGATTCTGCTCTTCATATAATGCAAATACTGCTTAAAAACATAAACTGTTCTTTTTCCAAACAAATCAATCTCACCTCCAGACAAACAGAGAAAAGCTTCAGTGAATTTTACTGCATTAGACCTTTTTACAAGTTTACCTCTAATTTAAGTTTCTCAAAAGAACAGTTTTAAATGAGCAGGTTTGGTTTTTGTTTTATGAAGTTTAAAGGCTAGTTTAGATGAGTGAATGGTTAATCATGGTTAGATGTTGGTTTACCTTGTAAAATGGAGGCGTGTATATACGGCTGCCACCATCAGCCAGCAGCTCTGAGGTCCGCGGGGTCATTTAGAGGTCATGCGGGGGGCTGTTTAGTGGACTATAGAGGCAGTCATGTGACCAGAAGCAGAAGAAAGAGCAAATACAGCAAGCAGAAAAGATGGGAAATGCCCCAAAGAATCACTTTATACACTATTACATCTTAAAAGATAAATGTTAGCAAAGAAAGACAATATGTTGAGTTTTTCCGATGCAGAAATAAATCTGAGATGCAAACTGACATCATGAGGAGTTTTAGCAGAGAATTGTTCTATATTTCACTGCTCTGATGGGGTCTGATATGTTTTATCACAGCAGTGCCTCATGATGGTGTGTTTTTTAGTAGAAAGAGTTCTGAAAGATAAGAAGGTATGTTTATAATTGCAAATGTATTTCAAGATAATGAATCTGCTGAGTTCATATTACAGAGTAGTGTGAATTTAATTATGTGGGGTGTCATTAAATTTAATTCTACAGTGATGATTTCTCTCAAAACACTTACATGCATTAATTACTGTTAGTAAATGAACTCGGAAGTCAAGTTTTAAAGTGTTGCCGGTAATGTGCTTTATTGCTAAGCACTTTTTTCTCTTTTAGGTGAGATTTAAATTGTCAGTTTTTTATCACAATGTAAGCTACACTTCTGATCATAATGTACACAGATGTTAGTTTAGATTATAAAGTTTAACCAAAAAGAAACAAGAACTAAATATTCTGACAAACACAATGTCTTATTTCTCAAAATGTTTATTTTACAATCAACTGAGAGAGAATTAAAGGGCTTACACAAGCTTACAACAAAAGTGTGTTCAAATGCCATCAGTGTGACTTTCACAACCATCAGCTTTAAAACTGTATCAGTATCAGTAAATATTTGACTGGACTGTTAATAGTTTTAATAACAGTGCTAGTTAAAGTTTAGTCAATTACTGTTTTGGGTTTAGAAATAACAAAAACACTTGTGTTTGTGCAATTGAAATGGATTATAAGGTATTTTAAGGATGTACAGCCAAATTCCCTTTAGAACTCTTTTCATATGATTAATTTTAACCCTTCAGTAGCCCATTAGCCCCAGTACATATTAATGGACAACATTATGAAAGTCAACATTAGAGATCTAAAGTAATTTGTGATTATACTGTGTGTTATAATAATACATTAGAATTACACAGCAAAGTGTCACAGCCCAGAAGGCTGGCTGGTGAACGATCACTTTCAGATATTTTTAAAAGAATCTCTCAGATATCAGTGTGGGATAATAAATTGCAGATTTCCAGTGAATTTTAAAGTCACTGTCAACACATGCTTATTGTATTACCACAGAGCTCATTAAAGGGTTCAAACACATAAACCAGACAGAAGCACGCAGGTCCTCCTGAAACAGCACATGGTTCTCACGACATGCTCCTATAAGCCCTTTAACGCTGAAGAACTTTACACTTAAAAAAACAGCAAGAAAAATAAAATCAGGAAAACAACATGTGTATTAAGATGTTTTTTTGTACTTTTCTAATTCATTTTTATTACAGGCACAATGTACAAGAGACATACTGAAGCTGGTCACCCGCCAGAAAAAAAGTATCTACAAAAACTGACCTGGCTAAATCTAAACATCCTACACATCCATTTCATATACCCCGCCCCTAACCACTAGTGCCCGCCTCCCTTTGACATGTGTGGGTATATCTGGATTCTGATTGGCTGTCTGTTTTAAACTGTGTAGTAAACAGATCCATAATATTCTGTTTGTGGAATTGTCTGTGTATCAAGAGCTCGCCGGTATCAACAGAATCAGTTCTTCAACTGGCGTTTCTATTTTTTTTGTTTTGTTTTTATTTGAAAAAGGAAAATGTCCATAGAAAATCCATTACTTGGGTGGGCACAGGAAAGACCGCAGCTGGTCAGAACCGGGTGTACGGCTGCTCTCTGTAAACTCCTTTGCTCGTTCTTGCTGGTGGCGCCTTGTTGCGACTTTTTATCCATTCCTCCTGTCCTGAAGGAGACACAGAGGTCAAAAAGGAGAAGTCAGGAAGTTCACTGGTGTTTCGGTGAGACACAGATCTTTGTTATATTGCTTCAGTTAGAACATTCTGTGCTAAAACACACACGAAACAAACTGTGGCAGGTTTTCCCAATAAACGTAATCATATGCAGTTTGGGTGAAGCATTTAGGGCGAGATGTCATGGGGTTGAAGTAATTGTAGCCCTATTGGTTGTAGGTTTGAGCACAGCACAAAGAACACAGACTGAAGCGAGTTCTAGAACCATCGTGAGCTCTGATAATGACACACTGTCCCAGTGTTTAGTAGGATCCTGGCACAAAAGCACATTTTCAGTAACTTTAAAACTCATCATTTATCACGAAATACAAACCAAAACTAAGAAACCAAAGACACTAAAGCACCGAACTATCTCTTTAAACAGGAACATTTAGTTGCTGGAATGCTGATGGTGATCAAACGATTTCTTGTCTAAAATGCAGGAATCTGCAACACCTTCAATGCAACTTTAACAAAACAGCAACGATTTCCAGTTTACAGTGACAAACTGTTCTGACAAACTGAAACTGACCATCTGCAGAAAAACACCTTCAAGCCATTCCACTTTTGTCCTTCACCTGAGAAAGCACAAAACACCTTTAACTGCATTCAAACGGTCACTTGAAAGGGTTTAACTCAAGTGCCCTCAGAAGGGAGGTTACTGCAGCCATTAGCGTACCAGCACGCATTCGCGACAGCCCGTGTGGATGAACGAATGCGGTATCGACAGGCGCTGTTGTGTGATCTTGCTCCTGTTCAACTCTTAGTTACAGAAAGACACAAAGACTGTAACTCTACAGTCACTCGATTTTCACACCGAGAGCAACAGCCAATAATCTTTCATTAAAGAGCTGTCAGTCTCGGGTGAGCCCGCGCTGGCTTAAAAGGAAATGATTTGGCTGCACTGTCCTTGAGTTTAGACAGAACAAGGGTGTGTATCAGACACATAATAGCAAGTTCTCTTTTGAACTGTCAAGCTGTCTGTGTTTTGTGTCACTCTGAAAAGTGTTAACTGGACGTTATGGATTGTGTGTGTGTGTGTGTGTGTGTGTGTGTGTGCGTGCGTGTGTGTGTCGAGTGCGTACAGTACATGACTCGATTTTAAATTGGGTTACAAATGGTGCAAATACGTTTAAAGAAATGTAAGAGACAAAGACAGTCACATTTAAGTTGTGTTTACACAACAATTTCAAGCGTTAATTCACTATTTAGGCAAAATTCTTACAACTGCAAAAATCACCCATAAATGCATTTGTCTATATTTAGTAAACACACACACACATGCCTCTGTAAATGTCACGATTAACACTGACCCCACATGAGAACAACACACTTACCATACGAGTCATATGATTCTCCACTCACACCGTGACTGTATTCATAATAATCATCTGAGCTGTGGACAGAAACAACAGACAGATCAGAACATATGTAACAACTGAATGATTTATATATTAAAAAACTCTGCTCAGTATGTGACATTAAAAAGCAGAAGTCTCAGATTGCTTTCCAATTCAACTCACTGCAAGAAACAACTGAGATATTAAAGAGATAAACGAACACCTGATATGTGTGTATATGCATGCAAACATTTCTACTGAGAGACAGAGAGAGAGATAGAAAGAGAGAGAAAGAGAGAGAGGGGGATTATTTGCTCTCTATTTAAACAGACAAAGCAACATTCTCAGCATTCACATGAAAAGTTCGGCTGCTGGGTCTCTGTCCCTCTCTGACTCTAAATTGAGTTTTTCTCCCATCAGTCCTGAGCTGAGCTCTTCAGTGTCAGTCAGAACTGAAGCAAATCTTCTCCTGACACTCCCAGAATTCCACCTGCTTCCAGCAATCCGGACAGAACAATGAAATAAACACTGATTGAAAATCAAGACATGCTCTCTGATTTATGCCTAATATCACATTTTCCTCTTTTCCTTCCATTAAAGGTTATTTTTATACAGTATAGAAACTCTGTATATGTGTGATGGAGTTCAGTGTTTTCACTGTGCATGAGGTGAAATTGAAAAGACCTGAAGCTTTTGTGTTCGGTAATACATCAGTCAACTTCAAAAGCCACAGATGCATCTGCTCAACATGCCTCAACATCACACACTGAAACTCCCCCTCCCAGCCTGAACAAACCCACTTAATTCACTTCTGCTCATAATTCTGTTCTCACTCTCTTCTCCAGTATTTGTGTCACTCTGTTTGACTCAGTAAATCCTGATGCACTTCAGCCAAACACAGCCTGGGACCTTCTACTCTTCTGTTTCTCACTAGTTGCTCTTTGATGGCTCATAAAGTCATCAGTTATTTTTGAATCTGATTGCCAGATTCACACACTCACTATCACACAATGTAAAACCCAAATCTTAACCAACTGGAACAACTACAGATTCTAATGTAACACACACACACACACACACGCCTCTCTCTCTCTCTCTCTCTCTCTCGCTCTCTCTGGTGGTTAAACAGATGGTGGGGTTAAGTCTAAATGATGTTCTACATGTCCCAGGTGAGCTGTGTATTTGTTTTCACAGCTGTGGCCGTCTGTGGAGAGACTCAGTGGTTTAATATGCTGTGAGAGGCTTTATTACTGATCACTGATTACTGCTTTATCTCTCTCTCAAAAACACTCTGAGGAGAATTAGAGGCGGAAAGGTGAAGAAACGCCAATATTAAATACACACGCTTCTGTGCCAGTGTGAGTCAAAAATAACTATAATTAATACAATAATAATTTTTATACAGCTAGTCTAAATCATGACCTGAATATTCTAGAGAGAGTAGAGTTAAAAAAAACTCCACACAGAACATGAAATACAAACGTAAATGAATCTCATTTCAGAGTGTGACGCTGTTCTTGTCTCAATAACAGAACTGAGCAGAACTAAAGGTCCACAGAGATGATAGAACAGATGTGGAACAAACACATCAAACCTTAAAAACAGAACTTAGAATAGAAAGAAACAGTGAGAATTTTCTCTAAGGGGGTAAAATAAGATTCATGCATTCATAGTTTTGATCCAGTGAGATTTACACAAATACTGGACAACAGGAAATATGCATCTACTGAAAGACTTACAGGAGCTACAGTGTTTTTCAAATACATGCTGTTTTACACAGAATAATGTCTCACAAATCCCCTCCAGTCAGCAGAAACGTCCTCTAAATCAATGAATGTCCAATCAGTTGCTCTTTTCCCATCAAAATCTAAAGTGGCTCTTGAAACAGAACTAACCTTTAAAAAGACTCTCAGAACTCCCCACTGAACTAACATTTACCAAACATACAGCTCAGCTCAGACCTATAGCTGTGTGTGTGTGTGTGTGTGTGTGTGTGTGTGTGTGTGTGAGTGTGTGTGTGTGTGAGCAAACGTAACGAAACAGATGGAAATGACAGCAGTGATCAGTCCTAAAACCACAGCGCACGTGTCATTTTTAAATGTAAAATACTGAGTTTGTGATTGTTTAAGGGACATGTTGGATGTTACCTTGTGCTTCTACAGGTTGGAGATAGAAGATCAAATCTAGCTGCTGT
>JAZGTK010018380.1:0-11870 GCA_036877625.1 Ambastaia sidthimunki | reverse complement strand
GCCTCTGGGTATCTTCTCCTAGACCTGTGACAGCTGTCCACTCTCCCCCATATGCCACTTAAATATAATGCATGCTGCTGGGTGTCTGTCTCTCTGGCTGAGATGGGATCCATGTCACAATGTCATTTTCATAACCCTAAGTGTGGACTGCTCACATCAACACCATCACATCACGCAACACCTCATACAGTGTGGCCATTGACATTGAGCTGCAAAATTAAAGATGCACTGAAAGGTTTCTCATTATAACAAGTTTTACAACAAATGATAAAGTATTCTGACCAACATACTTATTTTTGATGTACACTTTTTGACATTCAAATATTTTCTCTCATCCCATTTTAATTTGCAGAAGTGAATATGAGGTTTGATTGTTAACTTAAATTTCTTTAAAGTTTGAAGTCTTTCAGTTTTTCCAGACGTTTTTCCAGGAAAAGACTACAGTTGAAACAAAAATGTCCATATAAAGGCCCACCTCTAAGTGTCAGCCATGTTGAGATCACATGACTTGCCTGGTCATGATGTCACATTCATGTCTTTAGGCATTTGTAATTCAAGATCACTTTTGTCTCGTCCGAAGAAACATAACTGATGAAATTTAAAAGGATTTGCACATTTAAAAAGCTGTGCTGTTTAATATACCTGCAGTAAAAGCATGCCATGCATGCATGCGTGTATGTTATGTGATACAGAGATCTGGCTGAGGTTAGTCTGGTGAATGAATATGGCTGTCAGAGAAAGCAGATGCAAATAATGATAACACAGATTCTTGCATCCCTCGCTCTATAGAGCCGGAGGGCCTCTTCTCTGAGTAATCAGATCCTTAGATTGCGCTCAGCAGTGAGCACACACACACAAACACACAGGGCATTTCACACACTGATTCACAGTCCTGTCAACACGTCTCATCTACTCATATTTATCCCCGATCACTCTCAGTCCCTGCCAGTCATTCACTTAAATACACCAACCTCTGTGGACTGAATGAAGGACGGAAGAAAGAAGGGACAGAAGGAAGGGCGGGCGGCTCGTATGTCATCAGTTAAACCAGAGATGCTACACTTTAAGGAAGAACTGGTGTTTGTGTATGTGCACATATGTGTCACAAATGCTAGAAGCAGGAATTCTACCACCTGCTCAACAGGCTTTTAGGGTCACAGTCACAGTAAATCAACACGCTTCTTTCTCGTCTGACTGTCCACTAAGTTAAATTCAACAGTTCTGAACAACAGCCAAAATGGCTGAACTTTACTTTACATGATTCATTTTAAAGTGTGTGTGATATGGACTGAATGATACTTATGAATGTTAATGAGACTTATGGTTTTATGAATTATGCTTGGGCTGCCCTCGCACCCAGGACACCCTTGCACCCAAAATACTTTGCATTGTGGTGGCGACTTGGCATGGGCAAACAAGGACAAGAAGTGTGGGAGAAAGGGGTGATGGGATCAGGAGTCGAACTGGGTCCCTATTAGGTATCTCATACAGTATAAACACTTCTTCAACACAGTATTTTAACATTGACCAAATTACACACAGTAGCTTTAAATTACTAAACAAATTCAGCCTTAAGCTAGAAAAAACTGTATGGTGCTCTCAGCTTCATTTAACCTATTTTACTGTACTTGAATCTCCTCCACAGATTTCCTCTAACAATCATTGCAGATGATGTGAAAACATTTCAGGTTCAGTATGAGATTCGGTCCAGGACTGGATTTACTCTAGTATAAACACTATTGTCTGAGAATCAGTTCTTTCAGTGGTTTGTGTTTGTTGGGAGGATGCTAGCCACAATGTGTTTACTGCCTGACTGAATGAACGACATGTGTCTCTGTGTCATGTGTCATTAGTCTTGCACAAACAAGCTCTCTCTCGCACAATGCAAACATATGCGCACAAACACACACATACACACAGTTTCTGTGTGAAACGTGTTAGGTTTTAATGCTTTGTGGGGACTTTCTGCAGACGTAATGCTTTTTATGCTGTACAAACTGTATATTCTATCCCCTAACCTCACAGAAACCTTTTCAAAGATGCATCATTTAGCATGTTAAATAATCAATTTCTCTTGTGGGGACAACCGGCTTGTTGTGTGTGTGTGACTTCCAGCATCCTTGTAAAGACATTTGGTCCCCACAATGGTACAAAAAGAAGCACCCACACATAATTAGCCTGTGCAATGTCACATCCTCGGCCATTAAACCCTTACTGCCCTCATGTACACACCGGTAATCATTTTATACATATTATTTCCCTGCAGTGTATTATCATTGACTGACATTTTACACAAACAGTTAAGTCAGTCTGTGCCACTAAATAAGCATTATCAAACAGACAGTTGTGACTCTGTATTCTGATTGGATAAGCAGCGCTTAAAGCTGTATGACTACAAAACACACTTGTGGCTGCACATTATATATTACTATGCCACTACGTAGGTGCTGTGTTGCCTAGCAACTGCAAACAACCTACAATTAGAGAACTGTATAAAATGGATAGTTCCAGTACTTGATGCTACTATTTATATTATTTGTATCAGTGTGTAGCACCCATGGCTGATCATTATTTAAATGCATAGCAACGTTCTCTTACAGTTTAACATTTAAAAAAAATCACACAGTCCTTATGGCTTATTGCTTTAATAAATATCCCATAAAATGGCTTGATGAGAGACATTTTCCTGAGTTGAGGCATTTTGAAACAGGAACTTCGGTGGGACAACTGAGGGGCATGTTTCCTTATTATAAATTGCCAATAGCCTGTAGTTTACATCACAATCATAAACTTCAAACTGTTAGTTGCTATTGCTAGTCAAATGTAGATTGTATTAGGGTGAGATATATTTACTTTACAGGGACTTTTTTATTGGACAAAAATTTGCATACGCCCCTAAGACCTAGATGAGTCATCAATCACTTTGGTTTGTTGTCCTGAAAGAGAAGACTGTGATTTTAGCATGCTGAAAGTGTGTTTTGTAAACTTGTAGAAAAATAGTACACCCACACTTATGACTAAGGCTCAGTACAGCAGTTTTTCTGGGTACTTCCCTTGTTTCCTCGGGGCCACTGTGTTCAGTGAGAAACCTTGTACTATAGTGTTTTGATAAAGCTTTACTAAATACCATGAATGACAAGAACTGAAAGTATGTGAACTAAATGTCAATCTATTTCTCTGACTGTGCTCGCCGCAGTCCTTTTGTTAATGCATTCATTCATCCCTTCATTCATGCAGGCAGTGGCCTCCGCCTCTGAACTGGCATAGGTCCAGCACAGGAAATGGAAAAAAATGAGTTATTCACACCTACTTTCAACAGACACCTTTTTACTACAGTAAATACAGGCATGCCACCACTAACAATTTTCGCGTACTTACTGAACGAGATTACACCAACTTGACTGCTCGCAATGAATAATCATCTCTGCGTCCCTGGACTCCAGCTGAGAGTCTAACAGGAAATGATGCATTTCCAAACAGGAAGGTGGCTTCCCCCCCTACACAGCTCTTTGATGTCTCACTCTTTCATTCATAAATCTTACAAAGACATAATGAAGAAGGGTTCACTCATAAATCTTCTTAGACTGAGTCATTAGAAGAAACAAAGATTTTCATTTCTGATTGAGAATGTTGACCTATTGTGTTCTAGTGGTGAATACACAAGTTTTTTTTAAACATGCCTTTGAGGAATGAGCTTTTCAATATTCTCCATGTGTTGCACTGCTTATAAATGTAACCACTTAAACATGCAGACAATTGGAAACTGGGTACTCAAACAATTGCAAACAAAATGCATTTAATTTCAAAGCAGCTTTTTCTGTATTCAGCATGCTTTTGATCATTTGCTTGAACTTTCAATTCATGACCAGTTTACTAACATTTATTCATTTGGCAGATGTTTTTCCTCAAAGTGACATTCAGTATAAACATTTCATTAGAATATTAGCTACAGAAATAACACAATCTAACTTGATCATAACAGGAATATAATAGGAAACAGGAAATTTAAGGTTAACACTGTGCTGGAAATAAGAACAAAAAAAGTTTTCGTTTGAGAATGTTGTGACATTTTGAAAAAACCCTGCTAGACCACCAATGGTTGTATTTTGTATTTTACATTTCATTAGTTTAATAATATTTTGCCTTGACAGTATTGTGTGTATATATAGAGACATCACATCTATTCCATCACATCTATTCTTTGTTTTTTTTTTATTTCTTGCACAAAAAGAGGATACTGATTAAGAATGTAACTGATTTTTTTGCAGCGTAAGCAACATTAAGCAGCATTTCCTGACAGCAGCATCATCTGTGTGCATTGAAAATGAAACAGTCGTGTTCGGACAGAGTTAAACTCTTTGACCTGGGCAAAGACCCAGAACAATCTGACCCTGTATCAACCTCTCTCTCTCTCTCTCTCTCTCTTACACACGCACATGAAGTGGGAAGTGGAATATAGCGGACGTGAGTAGAGAGAAAGGAGAGTGAGGGAGCAGGGTCAAGAATGTGGCAGCAGGGAAGTCTGGGAAAGGGGGAGGCGGCTTCGAAGCACTTCCTGTGTTAGGAGGGAAGAATCCATCAACTATGAGACAGGAATGAGGGTCAGTGAGATAATAAACATACACACATATACATACACATGCATACCATTACACACATGAACTGCTTTAACTGCTGAGAAAACAAGGTGTGTCTCTGAAACTAAGAAGCACAGACAGACAGCGAATTAGATTGTAGAAGTAAAAGCTCTCTCATACCCACACCAAGTAAATTTGCAATTTGCTTTAAAACCTGTTTATGTGAATTCAAAATAAAAAACAGTTAAAGTAGATTTGCTTAGCTACAAAAATGATGATTTTGAATGTCTTGAAATGTGGTGATTGCTCTTGCCAATCTTGCTATCATAATGCTAGGATTTTCTAAGTGGTGGCCACTATGTTGCTAAGCTGTTCTGAAGGGTTTGTAGCACAATGCTATGTGGTTGAGAGGTTAGACACTAACTCAAAAAGGCTCATTTAAAGTATGAACATTACTAACAGTGTTGCTTGCCTTAGTAGAAATGACAAATTAAGAGTAAGATGCTTACGACAATTATTCCAAGAGTTATTCCAAGAATCCAAGAAACAGGAAATGGAACATTAATGAGATCCTTTCATGTGCTCAAGCAAGACATTCTACCATAATGCAATAGATCAACTATGGGTTTTATGGATGACTTTGTTTTAAATCATCTTCTAAACGTTGAGTAACTGGAGAGAGAAAGAAACCAATTTATGGCAGTGCAGCCAACTCTTTACAGTCTGATCCTAGTAGGATAGATTGATGTTGCTGTAGTGAGCTGCAGAATTTATATCACAGCAATTATATCTCAATGGCATTTTCATTCTGTAATCTTCAGTCCCTCAGAGGAAATGGAAGGACCGTCATCCATCACGTTCTAATATGAAGCAGAGATCTAACGCTGACCACTCCTGGAGAAAATTGGGTTCCTTGATTATTGATTAAAGTTTACAGAATAAAGGCGATTTAATTTGGGTAATGCTGTTATAAGTGACACTGAATTGGAACTTTATTCTGGACCATTAAGCCGCTTGAGGCATGCTCATGGACAGCTGCGACCTTGTGTAAATGCCCTCAAAAACTCCACAACAGAACAGCCAAAATAGTTTGGAATATTCATTATATCATGGTTGTGACACAATTTAAAGCTTCCCGCTGGGGACGACTATTAATAGTTGTATGAAAAGGACAGTCATTTTAAGATATGCACATAGACTCACAAATCATACATACACAGAAAGGTCACATGGAGTGTCTCAGACTGTGTGTTATTATAATGGATGTATGTGCCATCAACTTTCTGCCAGGAACAGTAAATATTCACACCCTATACAGTCTTCCTACAAATACACTACAATATACTGTTGTGTGCTCATAAGATTACATACCTCTTGCAGAATCTGTTTAATATTTAGGATCTGCCCTAAAAATGTTCCATAATTTATATTTAGGAATATTTCATAAAACAAAATAACTAAAATTGCACAAATGGTCTCTTTCAAGAAATTTACTATCCCTTGTTTTTAATATCACGTGTTGTCTCCTAACATCAAAGACTGCTTACTGACATTTCTGGTTAGTGTGTATAAACACACTAATCTTAACATCACTGAGTCACTGTACAGAGCGGACAAACAAATAAAAAATATAGATTTCAAGAGCCTCAAAACATTATGAATTAAAGGAATGGTCGAATGATCCTTAAAAATCTTGGAGTAGGTTTCTCAAAGAACCGAAAGGGTGCCTACAGGTTCCTTAGCGGGTTCTGCCAGGATTGCACCTGCGGAACCACGGCACGTGTTTTGAGAATTTCACAGGAGGCCTTCTGTTAAGAACTGTGCATAACTTCACCTTACTAGTACAAACCAAGTGTTTTTGTAAACTTCTGAACATTCATCTTGTAGAGTATATGTAAATAAGAGTTGTCAAATAGCTTAATTGGGGCAATACTAAAATATTAAAAAGCAAATATTCATCATCCCTTTTAACAATTATCCTGCTGAAATAAAGGTATGTAGATGTATGAGCAGAACTCTACAGTCCTTGTGTATAGCACATGACAATACATACAGACAAACCACAGATGAATTTGAGGAGACACAGACAAAATTCTGACTCTGCCCTTGTGTCTCCGTCTGGGTGCAAGACACACCCGCATGTGGCGATTAGATTCAGATACAGTGTCAGAGACCCTGAGTTTGATAAATGAGGTACACAGTCTTCAGTTCCTGTAGGGTAAACAGGATAGAATACTACAGGTTCAGCCCTCTCAGCTAGAGAATAGTCAGGGTCATCTATACCCAAACATGAACCTCACATCTGCAAATGGTAAATAATGTCTGACAGACCTTCATCTGTCTTTTAAGAAAATGAGTGAATTATTGAAGGCTTTAATATTAGTCTAATTTAATGCATATGTTTGGTGTTGAGACCTCTCTTTGTCTCTCTTTTTCTCTCTCTCTCTCTCTCTCTCTCTCTCACTGTCTGTGTGACAGAACAGAATTGGGTTTCCTAATTACATTTCATCAGAACTGCTCCTCTGACCACTCGCATAAACACAGCAGACTTTTCTATTCACACCCTCTTGCACACAGACAGACACTTTACATAAAGTATGTGTAGTAGCTCTCTCTCTCTCTTTGGATTGTCATCTGCTATGTTCCAACAGCCAGCGTGAAATGATGTCCAGCTGTGCATGATTCTCAAGATCTAAAACACAATGGCCTTCTGAGACACACTGACACAGAAGCTTTTCTGCATGTATGTTTTTGTGCATGTGTGCACGTAATTAAAGAAAACAGCATACAATGTGGCACAAAAATGAGAAAATAGTAAACATACTTCCAGTTTTCTGTATACTGTCTTTGTTTCTGTATACAACTCTGCAAGAATGTGTGTGTGTGTGTGTGTGTGTGTGTAAGAAAGAGTGTGTGTGTCCAAGCAGATGGGCCCGGTGCAGCTGTCTAGACTGGTCAATGCAGGACATCTAATGAACCTGTAGATAAAAACACAGTCAAACATGCAGCTTGTAATGTTTAGAATCAAGCTTCTGAAACATCCTGCTGTCTTTACCCATGTCTCCTCAGTACAACCACAGTTATTCTGCGTGTATGTGTTTTTTCCGCACAACACCACCCGACTTCACCACCCTTTCCTCAACCAGACAAACAGCCAAAATTATCTATGAAGTTCATGATAAAACCACGACAACACTCATAAACATCTCACGGAAACCATCGGAGCAGTGTGTGTGTGTGTGCATATATGTGTGTATGTGTTTTTGGTAAGGCGAGTGATTAGTTTACAGTGGCTGGAGCTCAGAGAAGAAGGTCATCCATCATTCCCCAGACAAAAGTGTCAAGTACACTGCACAACAGGAGAGGGGGGGATGGGGTGGGAGAGAGAGATTGAGAAAGAGAAAAGGAGAGGGAGAGTGATAAAGAATTATGAAACATAAGGGCAGACAGAAGGAAATTTGAATGATGGATGCAGAGAAATTGAGAGAGGGCAAGATATTCCAGCGTTAGCTAAGAAATACACATAAGCCAAGAGTAGATGAGCAACTGAGAGAGAAGTAGACTCAGCTGGGCCACAGAAGATATGAGTGAGAGAGGCCAGGAGGAATAATTTAGGAGATAATGATGTTAAGTTGGGTGAGGTACAAGAGAAAATGGAAGGAGCTAAAAAATAAGAAATGAATGTCTCTTCAGTGCAGACACTTTTATGTTCTGTTGTTGATTTGTATTAAAACAGATTTTAACTTTTTATTTTGGTCATATGAAGGTCACATCTTGGAAACCAATGCCTTTGTTTTTGTATTTTTATATTTAAAAAGAAACGTTGATATCTATCATAAAAAGTGCATTTTGAAAACATTTGTGTCACAGTTGTTGGTTGTTGTAGAAATGAGGCCCCAACTCAAGGGCTGTTGTAATTTGAATACAGATCATACAAAAAAAATTGAATATGCCTTTTCCAAACATGCTGCAAATTTAGCAAACACTATGTAAAATATTTTTTATTTCTGTTATACATCAGAGTATATCAGAGTGATTTGTCACAGTACAGAAGTGCAACACAGTTAAAGAAACACCCATTTCAAATTGTTTACTTTGAATGAAAGAAAAGCAGCTAGGAGTGAACAGGAGGAGGGCTGGGCCGGTTACCAGCGGGTGGTCGAATAGAGGGGGGCATTAACCCAGCAGAGTCGGTCTTGCCAACCCAACCCTCTGTCACAGCTGTCCAGCCTGGCATCATGCCACACTTAGAGAAGGAGACAGAAAAAGGCAAAACCGAGAAAACAAGCAGAACAAAAGTGCTAGACACATTGCTATTGTTGGTCATTGTATCACAGGGGCAAGGCACTGGAGAAACAACAGAGGCTAATCTTTCCAAGCATATGGAAGCTAGCAAGACAGACAGAGGGACACAGTTACAATAAAAGACAGACCAATAGAGAAAGAGAGAGATGAGAGAGAGAGAAAACAACAGGCAGCTTCAAATCTAGGCAGCTGGTCAGTGAGTGTCGGGTGAATATGTTTACTCAGATACAAAATGGGCTTTTAGGGCAACGACAATAGGGTGAGAATCTGCCATTAAACACTTTGAGATAATCCGTCTTGACTGAGCGCTAGCAGAGAAAACTAGTGGCACAAGGCGCTTATATGCTTAATGGGTGATCTTGTTACACACAAAAATGCAGTAAGGGTGGTTGCCGGGGGTTGTGAAGGAGCAAGATTTTAATGTGACCCTAATCACCCATGTCAAGTACAGCACGCAGGCATTCTTGTTGTTATTGCTTGTACTTTGGGTTGGGGATTTCAACAAACCCAAAACTCTCACACTGTACTGTTTCTGATGCGGACAATGATATCTGAAATTGTGCAGCTTGTTAAAATGAGGTCAGCTAGTATTTTACTATGCAACCCTTAACTATACAAGTTTCACCTGGTACATGATAAAATACCCTAGCACCATGCAAAAATGGACGCAAAAACACCTTAGTATTTGTATAGCAACACCCTGGCAACCATTCACGTCATCTAAGCCATGTGTTGGCTGTTTTTAGACGTTATAATGTGTTTAAGTTATAATGTTTGTATGTATTACTGTTTACATTTTGTATGAGTCTGAATGGAGCCTGAAGTAGCACACATTTCTTAAAAACATGCTCACATCTCGCGTACATCCCCCCCCATTAGTGTTATTTCACCTCCACTATACCACAATGCATCAGCGAATCATTTCCATAGCTCAGACTTTTGAAGTGACTCTTGACTTTCCCTTCAAAGGCTGATTAATATGCATCTGGAGTAAAAAATGAACAAACACGCGCCCACTGTGACCGGTCATGCTGCCTGTTGTTTGTCTGTTGTCATTGTTTATTTGTTTTTTTACTCTTTTAGCTTTTGCAAACCAAAGCCCCATCTGCTGGATCATCAACACACTTGAGTATTTTAATTCACATCTTCAGATACCATCTGCCCACCACCCTCTTCCCTCACACACACAAACACCCTAAACATGATCCCACCCCAGTGAGCGTCACCTGTTTCCTCTGTTTAGGGTTGGATACTTGTTACACTCTAACATCTGTCACTCTTTATACTGCAGCTCACAGTGGAGCACTCTGACGTCAGAGCATCCTGCCCCAGAGCCCTGAGAGGAAAACTTCTGTAGAAACTCTGTAGAAACTTCTGTTTTTTCTGTCCTTTATATTACATTGTTTTTATCCTTTTAAATGGCTTAATTAACAGGCTGTAAATGTGTGCATGTGTATAAACATACATACATAAATGCATTTTTTACAAATCTGTTTTAAATTTTGTAAGTTTATAAAGTTTTTTTAAGTTCTTCTGTTTAAATTGTGTGTTGGTATTTAAAAAAACAAAACTGAAAATACTCAAATTTGAATTCTATACTCAAAATTGTAAAGCCCAACAACAGTGAAAATTTACATAATTTAAAATAGATTAACAAAATTATCTACTTTTCTAACAGTAGATTCTGTAGTTCCCCATTCTTAAAACACATATTACATATATTTTTGCATATACAAGTATTTTTATATGTTCAGCAACCACAGAAGTTAAATTACAAGTGAGTCAAAGCATGGATTTGTATCCAAAATAAGATTTGCTAACAGAGGTCACTTTTGCCTGAGGTTACCTCAGAAGGGGGTTCAATGTTGTACAAGAATTTTCCATTGTGATGAATATCAAGCAGCTTGTTGACATTGCATGACAAACAATGTCATTGTTTATCATTTCATTATAGGTTTACATATTACATAAAATATATAT
This sequence comes from Ambastaia sidthimunki, assembly GCA_036877625.1. NCBI lineage: Eukaryota > Metazoa > Chordata > Actinopteri > Cypriniformes > Botiidae > Ambastaia > Ambastaia sidthimunki. The sequence goes on along the minus strand of JAZGTK010018380.1, from coordinate 1,008 downwards.
AAAAATGCAGTGTTGTGTTTTGTTTATGCACTTTTGTTTAAATAAGTTGTTCCTGTTTAAATAAGATCATTTACATTTTGTTAACTGTGCTAGCAAAATCAAATGACATTTGCACTGGCAAGACAAACCTCAACAGATCAAGCACTCTGAAAAACAGCTTAAAATATTCCTATTTTTTATCTTGGAAAAAACATTAACAAATAAGGTCCAACCACTGAAGATAACCTGACAGGGATGGAATTTCACTGGCTGATTAAAGTAGCATGCTAGCTCTGGTACAGAGCAGACCTCATAGCCATCAGTTAATTATCCATCTCGTCCCAGCCACCACCCTCAGGTCCCATAATCATATCTGTCTGACAGGATTTCATTAAGAATCAATCTACTGGAGAACAAGAAGCAAAAACACTTAAACTGCATCCAGTCTGCTCTCACAGCCACTGTCTGGAAGCGCCGACATCACCGCAGACACTAAAATCCTCTGCTGACTGCCCATCACAGCACAGATGAGGTATAAATGTTGGCCGGTCGTACAGCGGGAGGCAGTGAGAGAGCAATGTGGCTTTATGTTGTGAGACATGCTTTTGGTACAAGGCTGATTTTATAGCAGTGATTATGGGAGGTCGTACAAGGCTCTCCGCTCATTCAGTCGTAGCTAATGATGAGACTCATTACAGTTCAGCTACACACTACATTTGGTTCTCATAACTACTGAAGTCTCTATTATATGGAGCACTACAAAACAGGAACACAGAGAATAAGTGGTAGAATGAGGAGAAGAGGGGCAATTTTGGAGATGAGCTCTTGTCAAGAACTTGTGAATGTAACCTGAGGCCCAGAGCCTGAAGGCTTTGGCTTCAGTAGAACAGAAAGCCCACAAACATGACACACAACCCTCTCTTAGCCATCTGGAGCACGAGCTTTGACCCATCTTTCACTCAGCAAGGAGGCCACAGCACATAAATGCACATATGTGCCATGTTTCCTACTTTGCTTCTTCCTCCTTCT
>JAZGTK010018379.1:0-11870 GCA_036877625.1 Ambastaia sidthimunki | reverse complement strand
AAACAAACACACATGACACTGGTGTCACACACTCTGCAGTTGTTATGTTGTGTATATGTCTTCCAACAGGGGGATGTATTTGTTTTGTTGTGTAACAGCAGGAATGATGGTGAATGACAGAACATCATCATTGTTTATACTGAGCCATAATGATTCTTGGACATATCCTTCACAGCTGATAGAAATGACTGCTTTCTACCATTGAACGTTTCATATTCAAAACCAACCTGTCTAAAAAAACATCCTAAAGTAGAAATTATTTAAAATGATAAATAATTCAACAATAGATTCTTATTTTATGATATTTTTAGATGTTTTACTTTAGATGGTTGATTAAAAACAAAGGTGGGCTGCTCTTCTCAAATTTTAATAACTAGCAGGTTCCTATTGTAACAACATCCTCCATTTATTGTGCCATCATACCGTTTAAATGAGTTGAATGTTTATATCCTTTTACAATTAGGGTGAAAGGACTTAGAATAGAATATGTCTGTTCGGAAAATCACTTTCAAATACAGACCTACCATGAGGCATTTCCAGTAGTAAAATGTGTGACAACCAGCCCCTCTATGCCCTACAGATACAGCCCATTGCTTTCTCCTACCTGAGCAGACTAGAGAGCGGATGTGAAGAGCTGTGCCCGCTGCTCCCGACATTCCCAGACGATCCGCCGCCACCCGCAGCGCCCGACCCGGCTGATTGTCTCTTGCCCGACAGGAGCTTCTCAACGGCGGCCAGATTCCCGGTGCGCGCCGCCTCCAGCAGTTCCTGCTCCTTTCCCATCTCACGGCGAGCAGGGTGAGGAGGAGCGGCGGGGAGATCACACGGCCACACAAATCCACTGCACGCCTCTCCAACACCGCAACGAGCATCCACACGTTAAACGGCGCACTTTCTTTCCGCTCCGTTCCGCTCGGTTCACCAGCGGCGGCTGTTTTCGCGTTATTCCCGCTCCAAGCGCAGCCGCTCCGGGGAAACTTTATCTTCCAGCGCCCCCGTACAAACTTCCTCTGGCACGGCTGGACACGTCACTTCCTCAACGGGTGCGCTCCGTGGTGACGTCGAGTTTGCTCCAAATTACGCGCAATCATTTAATTACAGTAATGATGGTGGAATAGCATTTAGGGAATTGAAATCGATAGAGGCCGTGGGTCTGTGTAAACCTCTAATCTAAACACAAATCTCCATACATTCTGACAGTAGTGGAACAATAAATTAGTACAGTTTATTAAGGAATTATGGGACATGTTGCTTGGGAAATAGAATCAATGACAGATTATAACTGGGATAGTCTGTGTAGACATCTTTTGTAGACTTTTTAGAAGTTTTAGTTTTTTTAATGCAGATGTTTATATAAAATGTTGTGTTTTATTTGTTATTTCAAATATATTATTTTTTCTTGTTTTTAGTTTTATAGTTGAGTAAACATTGAGGTCACTTGAATGATCTGATAAACATATCTGAAAGAGAGGGAATATTGTTATCCTGGCCTGCATCAAGATCATCATGAGCTGAGTGTATTGATCAAGAGACATTGTTTTAAATCTGTGGTTTTCAACCTGTGGGCAACGGTATTGCAGGGGCCCGCCGGTTATTATCAATAGAAATAATATTGCTAATGTATGTACACAAATAGCAGGTTCATTTAAATTTTTTTGCAGTGGGCCACGGAAACGTGTGTTTGGTTGTGTGGGGCGTGAGTTAAAAAAGGTTGGGAACCACTGTTTTAAATGATAACTAATAACTAATCTTAATATACAATTGAATATCAATTGCAAATTGATTTATTGTTTGATTGATTTGTTGACTTTCGTGCTTTTACACGGAGCTCCTATTTGTATTGCAAATCTATTGTTATTCATACAATTACAGAAAGTTATACAAACATGTCAGGATCTGTTTTTATACTGCACCCATAGCACAACCATTTCCGTGTTTTTTATGCAGCACATGTGAAAATACAGAATTTCTGGATTACTTAAAATTGTAATACAACTTAAATCTACGACTGTCTTTATCGTCGTGCAAAGTTTTTCTCGTGTTTACATTTTAGCATTCAAAAATGCAATGAATAAATCATCGCTATATACTTGGATTATCCTTTTTGTTACATTTACTTTTTGATTTTTTTTTAAATTTCGACACTGCACCCCTTTGCGAAACGTTTTAAGTCCGCACCAGTCATCAATATCTATCAGCGTGCGCCACCCAGTGGTTTAAATTTATATGTTCCGCCGGGGACTTTTAATTTGAAATATACCGGATGTTGTTTAGGCCGTTGAGTTTGTGCCTGTCTGTAAATCTTCCTGTGATTTCTCGTTGTGTTTATAAAAGCTGATCAAGGCGGCTGTTGGGCTGAGGTATGTTATAATTAACGGGTTTACATTTCTGGTTTACATTGTGAACCGTGTTTTAGGCGATTGTTTAACACGCTGTTACGAATCGGTTAATGTGGAGTCAGTCTTTGCGATAACAAAATGTACTGATATGATGTTTTTGGACCATTCCCAAAACAATATAGTATAAATAGTTTTGTTATATGATATATATATATACTGTATTACCACCATCACAGCTGAGCATAAACTCAGACAATATTAGTTGGCCATGATAACTATTTAACTTACCTCTTCTGATTTTCATCCATCAGCCAAAGTATGGCAGACCCGGCCCGTGTAAAGCCAGAAGCAGTATTCAGTGAGACAAGCGGCCCTCCTGAGAGGTCAAAGCCAAACGAAGGTTCAAGCGATGGTCCGGTGAGTGGCAGCAGCACCTCTGAACCCACTGCAGCCCAAACCAGTGCAAAAGAAGATAAAGCAGTGAGTCCCTCAAAATCCATCCAGAAACATGTTTGATAGATAACGTAAAAATTATTTGTCCTGATCGATATCACTGGTTCACCTCAGAGATCATCTGAACATACTGCTGCTGGTGAAGATGAGGAAGAGGGGTGTACGTCTCTTCACCCCCCACCTGCGAAAAAGCTGAAAGTGGAGCATGAAAAGAAAAAGGAGAAACGACATAAAGTTGATGAAGATGAAATACAAAAGATGCAGTGAGTAACACTTGTGTATATTATTAGTTGTTTGTATTGTTGGTCATCAGAAGAAACACACTGATACGTTTTGGTGGAAGTTTTTAAAGATTTATGTTTCTTCATCAGAGTTTTAGTATCATCGTTCTCTGAAGAGCAGCTCAACCGCTATGAGATGTACCGACGCTCAGCGTTCCCGAAGGCAGCCATTAAACGAGTGAGTCCAAAATGTGTAACGATATTCCATTAAAACAGATTCAAAATTATAGCAGAAATTCCAATCGAATCTTCCTTTATAATGTTTTGACAATCCTACACAGTTTTTGCAATTACAAATCAATTTAATTTGTTTTTGTTTGCTGTTATTGTGGAATTTTCCTTGTTTTCCAGTTAATTCAGTCCATCACAGGATCATCTGTTTCTCAGAATGTTGTCATTGCCATGTCAGGAATAGCGAAAGTGTTTGCTGGAGAGATTGTCGAGGAAGGTTGGTCAAAGTTTATAACCATATAAAGAATATGGTTAGATTAGATAATGTAAAGCTGTTTTTTCACATCTGTTGATGTTTCTCCTGCTTTGCAGCCCTTGATGTGTGTGAGAAGTGGGGAGACACTCCACCTCTGCAGCCCAAACACATGAGAGAAGCTGTGAGGAGACTGAAGAGCCGAGAGCAGATTCCCAACACCAAACACAAACACATCCTCTTTCACTGAGAATGAGCCACACTCATGACTTCAGAAAAGACTCTGTTCATAAACAGGTCACATAAAGACACGGCACATTCCAGTCTTTGGTTGTGTTTGGAATGTAGCTGTTGTAACTTATGAGGTTTGCTATTGAGGATGTGATTTATCTTTTTTTTGTCCATGGTTTCTGTGTTTGAACAAGCAGCACGTTAAAAACAACATAGACAAACAAATGTGTAGGACAGTAAATATTGCACAATGCCTCATTGTTAGTGCAACATAGAAATGTCTGGACTTTATGTTTTGTAACAGCTGATTTTGAAAACCATGTTTTGTGTATGGAAGTTTTTTAAAATAAATCTTTGAACTAAATCTGCAGTTCTGCACTTTTATTAGAAATTGAAGCACCCAATCACATTAAGACTTATTGCTGGAAATTTTTCTTATGCAGATATGACAAGTACTTGCCATAACCCGGAAGGCATGTTTGTGCTTGTCCCTCACAAACAAGCTGACAAAAAACCTTGATCAACTGACAGCAGGTTATCACAGAAATTACATTATTAATATTATGAGAGTATTGCATATTAACAATGGGGTCATGAGTGGGAGTGTATACACACAGACTAATCTGGGTAATAAAGAGACAAACAATCTAGATGAGGATACAGGAACAGAGCCAACATTCATAGGTTGTAAAGTACATAATAAAATGATGTACAGTACAGTATTTTACAAATGAATGCAAAATAATTCTGAAATCCAAAAATGTTTTGTTCCTATACTCATAAATCAGTGGTCTGCTTGATCTCATTTTAGACTCATGCTTTTTGTCATTGATTGTGCACTGATTTCATGAGCACAAAATCATCTCTAATGAAAAAAGTGCTGAGTTTTAGGAGTCTACTTAGTCCAGATTACCCAGAATGCTATGAGAGGGAGAAGTATGAAGAAGATCAGGGCAGAGTCAGAGACGGGCTTTTATGGTTACATGCATTGTAATAGTAAAAATAACACCAAAATGTTACATTACAACAAAGCTCAATGGTTTTTGAAGGTTGCTTTAACTGGCAACACCAAGGGTGCTTTTTTAAAATGATTTTTAAATCATTTTACTTGTTTGACAGACTCTGTTAACCTTGATTTAAACATCTTCACCTATCTTCATCTGAAATTTCTGAATTAAGTTTTTAGTAAAATAAATGTCTTAAGTTACATTACAAACAACATTTAAGTAACAAATATTTTTACAATATTATTTATTAGATAATGTACCTCAAAAATCAATACATGCGATGACCTCATCATAGGTTGTGTTAATTAACCTAAAATGGACTTTGACCTCATGGATCAGAACAAACTTATCCAGTATTCTGCAAACATCTTTTTCTGGACAAAACATTAAAAACTTGACTGTCCAAGGAAATCAGGCATGTCTATTCATCCTATCAAAGCAAACTACATATATAAATTTTCCCCACTACAACACATAAATATAATAAACTACTCACAAAGAAAAGGGTAATTTTATTATCGCTTGTTAAAAATAATAAAAAAATGTAAATATCATTTGAACAAATGGAGAATTATGGCACAATAGAAGTGTATTTCACTCATATCAGATCATGTAATGTTGTGTTTTAAGAATTTGCATTGTTACATTGGAACAACAGACAGATACACATTTTAAATATTTTATTGATCATAATTGGTCTAGTAATGGTTCACAGAACCAACAAAATCTGTTTTTAAGTTTTAAAACTGAATTAAAAACTGAATGAACCCTATTAGAAAACAAACTAATGAACAGATGCACACATGATATTATTTTAACCAGTGACAGACACCAGAAGATTCTTAATAACAGAAACACTCACAATAACTGTACAATACAACACTATATTATTAATTACAGTTTAAATAAAATGCATTTTGCTTTGGGACTTTATAATAGAGCTCCCTGTTATGTATCAGTTAGGATTATATAGGAGAAACAGACACACATAAGGGTTTTTTGTACAGTAAGAGTTTGGACTCAAACTCTTACTGTAAAATCAAAGTGGACAGCATTGTTAGATCATTTAGATGTGGAAGAATTATATAACAATGTTTGTGATTGAAATCTGACCCTGATAACAATTTTGGCGTATAATCTGAGACAGTGTGAGACATTGGTAAGCTCTACAGTATTGTGACACTTGAGTACACTTGTGAGAATACTGGGGTGCTTTAGAAAAATTACTCAATTTGCCCTCCAATTTATCTCAATGGGGTAACATCATAATTGAATAACTAAATCAGTTTGTTTCTGTGTAACTAACGTGCGTTTCTGTTTCTCACTAAAACTGTAAAGAATTTACAGCAAGACCTTGTTCTTTAGAATTTTTGCATATAACATTGACACCTCCAAATGTAACAAATTAAACATTATTTGAAAAGAATATTTTGATTCAACTTACACAGAGAAATATAAGTAAACCTAGTACCAACCACACAGCTAAAACAATCAATACAGTTAGCAGAAAGCTTTTAGGCCAATATCTAACATATGAACTATAACCACTTGTACAGTAAGCAGTACTATAATACTATAAAGTAATAATGACCCTAAACATGGTAAAGACACGCATATTTGAAACTGAAAACAAAAACAGAAACAACCTCAGTGAGGTCTGTGATCTTCATGTTGCACTTGTGAAAGGTTTCAAGTAAAGCCATGCATTAAATACCTAAACAAGATGTTTTTCATGCACTGAAAGGTTTGGGATTTTGATCTTTTACTATTTTTGTGCACAGAAAATATCTGTACAGTTGTAACCATCAATTTTCCAAAGGAAGACACAGTAATATCCTAAAACACTAACACAGACAATGTTTAGTGTAAAAAATGCTACACATTTTGAAATTTAAACCACAGGGAAACAAAAGCACTTGAGTGCTGTGCAACACTGGTATCGTCACAGAGTATTAAACCTGTTGTATGTATTGTAACATAACAGAAACTTTCATTAGTCAACAATTGTTACAACCAGATAAGATGTTGATATTTTATCCCAAATCTCTAAAGGCAGAGATGTTGACAGCACATACAGCAATGGAACCAAACTGTGTCAGACGTTTCTTATTTTGGTTGCATTATTTCAGATAGTAAACATAATAGAGCTATTTTTTTTACTAGGCCCGTAATACTGATTTACCAAAAATGTTCACTCACCAAGTATTTGTATTTTGTTTTACAAGTATGCACCTGTAGTTCAACATTTTGTTCACACAGTACATTTTACACCTTAGCTCCTTTAAACATATGAAACGTTTGAAATCATAAAAAAAATAAAATGTATCATTCTCATAATGTTAAACTCAACACTGGGCATCTTCTGACAAGAAATCAAATAAATCCAAGTAAACATGTATATACATTATTATTTTGTTCAAAAGTCTGACTACAGATTAGTGAAGTGTCTCAGAGATTCATGTAGTGTAACAGACCAAACAAATGTTTTTCATTAAATAATCATGTTTATAATAAAAGTTGTCTAACATTGACACGTGACCCTTGTAATACTGAATAAAGTTTAGACGCCATATCTAGAATCAAAGCTGTTGGAAAGATGCTACAAAATTCACGTGTACCAATATGAACACCAGCTTTGGCACAAATTTCATTCCACACAAGCTCACTACAGTAGGTGAATTGGAGGTAATCCTGACCCAGTGACCTTTTGGTTATCAAAAGTACCATCAGTTGTACATGGAACCTCAGCTTGAGGTCAACATATAATGATGATACCGTGCATTAATATCAAAGTGCTTCTGTCGTCACACAAACACCAGCAATCCTCCACACATTGCATTGATGCAGCTAAATAGCAGCATTTAAGAAACTCACTATATAGTACACAAATCAAATGACCTGACCATTAAAAATCTACAGCTCTGGTCCAAAATCTAGCGAGCCACATCACTGTCTAGTGCCTTATGAAACCTCACAAGTAATTAGTTTAAAATGCTCTACCTAGGTAACAATGCTCTTTAAGATCAATAACTTTTGCACCTGCAGAACACAAATAGTGTACATCGCGTACACACTTGAAACTGATTCCACTTTGTCTGAGATTAGCATGTTGCTAAGCTAACAATGTGATACATGCTAATGACCACTAAACCTACATTGCGGCATAAGCTAACGAAGGCATAAATGCTGACGTATACGTTTGGGGTATAACATTGGGCCAAAATAAGGTACCGTAAAAATAGTACTTTTGCTTCCAACCTTTTGGAACAGCCTATATACCAGCTGCACACTTATGATATCTTAAAATACTAACATCTAGATATCTAACATCTAGAAAGGCAGCTCACTAGGTTTTAGAACAGAGCATTTACCTAAGAGTAGTACCAAACAAGGAAACTTGTTTTAAGATTTTCACACAGTCCTATGGTGAAGCTAGCAATGAACGATCATGTGCGAAATAGTGAGAGAGGAAGGGGTCTCTGGAGTAAAAGAGGTAATCAGTCTCCTTATAATTTAGTGATTTTCCAACAGAAAACCAGCATTGGTGTAGTTTAGTCAGAGAAATGTCACTGTACAGGAAGACTTATGGAGGACAATTACAGAGAAACAAGAGATCTTGATGACATCTGATCTTACAGTCAGAAATTAGGAGAGCTTACAGAAGGTCCATGAGGAGATGGAGGAGAGTTATGAGCCATCGAAGGCAGAAAAATTTCTTCTAAAAGTCATGCGGTGCCTCGTTCAGACCGAAGTCTGGTTTGTTTCATCTATTACATCATAAGGTAAAGAAGGGGTTGTGTTTCCTTATTTCTTGTAGCAGGCGCTCTCGGTCAGACAGAGCTTTCTGGAGAGCAGACTGGACCTCGGCAAGCTTGGACTCAAGAGACTTCAAAGGAAAAAAAAGGAGTATCATCAGATCTGTCTTTAAATATTACAAATTTAAGTCAAGATGTTATTAAATTTTACCATGGACATTTTAGAGTTGTTTTGTTGAATTGTGTCGAAGCACTGGAAAATGATAAATATTATTATAGCCCCACTTCCAAGTGACTGTTGTGTGTGAACCTGCATTGTAATTTTCCTATAGAACATACCTTGTTTTTGTCCTGAGCTCTAGAACATGATTGGTCAGCCATCTGTCTGTGCACTTCTGTCTCAACCCCTGACTGGCTCAGAGCAGCTGCATGTGTAAAAGATAGACAGATGAAGCAAACGTCAGCCTATGGCTAAGGTCACAGACATACTGTAAGTTTGGGCAGCCTAAGCCAAAAAAAACACAGAACGCATCTATGTATTTATGCGGTAAGCCATGTAAATAGCAAGACAATGTAACACACACGACTTGTAACAATCCATAAGCAGAATTTATGCCAAGGTTAACAGGTCAAACCAGAATAACAATAACACCAGGGAAACAAATCCAAAACATGTAATTAGACTAAAATGGGCGGCAGGTCTGCAGACACCCACAAGTCTGAACTCAGGGGGTGGCGCCCTCATGTGGTGGGAGCACAGGCAGATGTAACAAACACTTTATAGTCAGCAGGTCATTAAACAGAAAACAAACAGCCAGGTTAATTATAACTCTTGACTATGTGGATGTGTTCTGTGGATTTGATAAGCAGCCCTGAATTAAGTGGGATAATGTACAGTGAGCTGGTCATATTAATAAAACAAACTTCTTTAAGATGATAAAAGATCTGATCATCTGTTCAGGGTTTATTTTGCAATAATAACAATCTATATAAACTTCTATATAAATCCTTATTGTTTTATAAAACCTATAAAATGAGCCTGTGGGAGTTAGCTCATATGTAGTAAAGTCTTCTCTTTAGTAAGTGTGTGCATGACTTCAGTTCAAGTATTTAAGTTCAGGCATCAGGTAGGACTCACGTTTCAAGCTGAGGACCCCGTCATCTAAACGCTCCAGCATAATGCCGTCCAGAAAGAAAAGCACAGGAACTGGCTGAGGAGCGGTTGGGTAGATACGAGGGCCATCATCCTAACAGAGGAGGAGAAAATGAGACCATCAAAACTAACACTATAAAGTTTACATACTGTCTATATGCTGTAACACTATATCAGCATGACTCTCAAGTCTACAGGCCAACCACAGTATATTGCTCAATAAACACAGCGCAATAGTTTGTAGAATTTAGCATCACTGTCAACTCAGTCTGACCTTTAGTGTAACAGTAGTGTCCTGCAGCCACAGTCTCATTGGCTGCGTGTCTGCGCTGAGCTCATCCTCCAGGAAGGGACCCAGCGTGTTTAAGGTAGAAGCCAGAAGCTCTGCCCTGCACCCCATCAAACACACCTCGATGAACCCCATACTCTCAGAAAGAGGGGAGTGTCTGCTCGCGTGGGGCCCCATCTCCAACCTGAGGGCTGCTGCTGGGGGGCAGGAGGAAGCTCGGTGGCCTGGGGACAGCGGACCGCTGGGAGAGGCAGAACCAACTGCGGAAGAAGGTGGAAATAAAGACGGAAAAAGTTTTGGTAAAGCTGAGATTGTTTCTGTGTCAATCTGCAAAGACACAGAATTTTAACTGTATGTTTAAAATCAGTTACTATAAAAATGGAGAGAACATAAGAAATTAATGTGTGGTGTGGATGCTCTAACGGATAAATACAGTTTACGGTTAAAAAATCAGATTGTATCCTGTGAGTGACAAGTAATTAAAACAGGTGGTTGATGAGATAAGCCAGTTTCTTATAACTAGGATGTAAAAAGAAACCAAAAATGTCTGTTTGTATTTTTACCATGGGTGTGTATTGCATTGATAAAAGCTGAAAAGCTGAAATTCTTTTGCTTGTACTCGAACGCATTTAGCAGTTGCTTATATTCAAAACAACTTACAGGCATTAAGAATTTACATTTTACCAGTACTGCATTCCCAGAGAATCAAACCATGACCTTTAGTGTTGCGAGCACCTGCCAGTTGAGTTACAGTTTTTGCTGTGTTTCTTGTAACTGTGTAGTTAAATGATCACCAAAACTGATGACTCCAATATTAGGTGTTCTAACCCTGTGTCAGTGTCACTCCTGCCAGCAGGTCTGTGACTTTGTGGTTGCCAAGTTGTTTAGGCACGAGTTCTTTGGCTTCCAGCGCCACTACAGTGTCTTCTCCACGCTTCTCTGCCAGGCAGCCTATTCGGCTCAAACAAAGAACTAACACAGAAACCTGAAAACAAAAGCAGAGCCTTGATCAAACAACAGAGTACAAGCTGTTGATCTTGGATTACTCCAACCCTGACAGCAGTGATTGGGATGGATTCCCTTTCCCTGGTAATAAAAAACATCTTAAAATAGCCTGGTGGGTTGGTAGGGTGGTTTGATTATCTTAGCTGGTGTGAGCCGGTCTAAGCTTGTATTAAGCTGGCTTTACACAAGACGAGAAGCACAGTGCCACACCACATCTTTAAAAATCAAACCTATTGTAAAGCTGGTATTAAGTACCTCTTTGAAACCATCAAAACAGCCTATACAGCTTGGTCAGGCAGGTAAACCAGCTTACAGTTGTTAGCGAGTTTAAGCTGTTAGGTTTCAGCAAGGCTGTGTAGGTTCCTGGTTTGTAAGCTGACAATTTAATACTTTAATACTGATATTCAATACGGACTAATTGGAAGAAAACTGGTTTTCTGAGGAACAACTATGCTGTGGATGAGTAAGGCAGAGGTTTAGCCATTTAGATATGCTAGTGAGCTGGCTAACACTTACCGTATCTTGGGCGATGTCTTCAGTGCTCTGGGACAAAGAGCTGCTGAGGTCTGCCGATGACCCACCTTCAGTTCCCGGAGCTGGACTAACACAGCTGCCTGAGTTCACAGCTGTTCCATTAGGATGCAAAGACTCCACACCTGACTCTAAAACAGAATAATTTTTGTGATTAAACTGCTATAAATTAGGTTCATGTTTCATGGCAATGTTTCATTATAAATACTACAAGAAGACCAAATGCATTAATTTAAAGCAGAATGCTAATGTACCCGAGTCCATGAGGATGACAAAATTTTCACTGATGTCACTGTCAATGGATAAGCCATCGTCTGCCAGGCTCCCCTCTAGAATGGCACTGTCACAAGAATTCTGAGAAGGCGACTGCTTCATGGACTGAAGCCGCAGACCCATGAAGGA
>JAZGTK010018378.1:0-11870 GCA_036877625.1 Ambastaia sidthimunki | reverse complement strand
TAAAGCATGAACTGAGAAACAGTAAGTCCTTTCGGAAGCACCTGCCAAATGCAACAATTTATTTTCCCCAAAACTTCATTTCTAGTTGTCAAGGCTGAAGGGTAGGCGTCTACATGCTGATAATGTGGCAGTCTCATCTTTGTTTGGGTTTAAAAGCTGCCTCCTCGATATGAAGAGGAAGGTTTCGTGAAAACCTGTTTCTTGCATCTGTTCAGTCCTCGCTGAGTGTGTGAACCTTCCTGTTTGTCTTACGTTTGGTAAGTGAAGAGCAATTATTTCTCACGTATAACAACTAGTTTTGTTCATAATGTTTTAGAATCTTTTAAAAGCTGCCTCATATTTTCTATATTGTCTCAGACTTTGGAATATCACTGTCTGTAAACCTTTCATAGTGTTTTATAATTCAAATACAAATTATCACACTAAACAATATTCGGTAAGCAATTTTTGGAAAAATATAATTTTTCAAGAGTGTTCTGTTGAAGCTGGGGAAGAAAAAGTGTCTTGCCATCGTCATGGTAAATGTTTTGTGTTCTCATAGGGCTCAAACCTTGGCCTCCACCAATGTTATTGAAAAGACTATGAGATATGTCTTCTGGTTGGACAATGAGTCGCATTTTATCTGCCACAGTATTAAAACTGTTGCTAGTCAGTTATCACAAACTGAAAACAAATTATGTGCATTATACGTAAACGTTTTTGAATCTGTTCTATTCGTAATGACATCTTTTATTTTAGGAAATTACACGACAAAACATGGGCGAGTGGGACTTCCTTGGAAGACTGCTGGACAGAGTCCAGACGCACTCAACCGTGGTGGGAAAAATCTGGCTCACCGTTCTGTTCGTGTTTAGGATTCTAGTTCTCTGTGCCGGCGCTGAGAGAGTCTGGGGCGACGAGCAGTCAGACTTCATCTGCAACACGGAACAGCCCGGGTGCGAGAACGTGTGTTATGACAAGGCCTTCCCGATATCTCACATTCGCTTCTGGGTTCTTCAGATCATCTCCGTGTCCACACCCACTCTGGCCTACCTGGGCCACGTTGTCCACATCATCCATGCTGAGAAGAAAGTGAGGGAGATGATGAATAAAGAGTTCCAGAATGAACAAATCAACTTGTTTCTCAAGAAAAGCTACAAGCTTCCTAAATACAGCAGGGACAACGGAAAAGTCAAGATCCGGGGACGTCTTTTGAGGAGCTACATCTTGAGCTTGTTCTTCAAGATTCTTCTAGAGGTGGGATTCATCTTTGGGCAGTATTATCTTTATGGCTTCACTCTTCAGGCCCGATACGTTTGTTCCCGTTTTCCGTGTCCTCACAAGGTGGACTGCTTCTTATCCAGACCTACTGAGAAAAGCATCTTCATTTGGTTTATGTTAGTGGTGGCCTGCGTCTCTTTGCTCCTCAACGTTATTGAGATCTTATATCTTTGTGCCAAAAAGATCAGCGAGTGTCTGAGTCGGAAACAAGACTACATCGTCACTTCCGTCACCCCGGTTGTGAACAGGAAGGACTTTAAGAATAAAGATCAGGTGATGCAAAACTGGATGAATCGTGAGACAGAACTTGGCAATGAGGCAACCAAGAGCGTGGGGTCAGAGGACCACAGTGTCGATATGCAAGAGGTCCATATCTGATCAGCCAGTCTCTGTACACATAACGTTTCACATGGTCAGCTTAAGCAAACAACCACAGAACCGAGAGACATCGAACAACCCACATGCTCATGTTTTGTTTAGTTATATCTGTTTAACAAATCAAGTGTACTGTTTAGAATGTTAAAAATAAAGTATAAATAACCTGTTTTTATTTTCTTTTTTAGTCTGAAATCATACTTTTGTATTCAATGGTAGAAATGTTTAATAAACACAAAAACTTAAAATTTTACGCTTGGGTCATGTCAGCTCTTTTTGTCAGTTGTTGTATTGTACATTTATCATTTTTCTTTACGAAAACAGAATAGTGACTATTTTTATCAATCATTTTACAACCATTTTAAGTGACTTTTTGCCCAAAAGGGAACTACAATGAATAGAGTTAAAACAGCTGTAATTTCGTTTTTAAACAGTCAGTAGAACTCAATGTATTATGTATTATTGTTAGGATCTTTCAATCATTAATGGACACTCCTCGTTCAAGATAGTTTTTGTCCGCTTACTCTCTGACAACGTGACAGCCAGCCACTTTTTTAGCAGTTACGCAATCTTAGCAAAGCCAAAAAAATCAAGGTTCAACTACAGTCGACTATCACTTGGTATGAAACTTTCTATAAGGAAGAAGTGAACTTCACTACAGGTAAGTTTGAATCAATATTACATTGATTATGTCATTTTTTTCACTTATACATTGTCTTACTTAGTTGTCATGTTGTGAAATGACACTCTTTAAAAACCATTTAAACGAGAATAATTCAAGTTTAACTGTAATTAGATAAAGTGTTAAATTACACCAAAGTAAGTCGATTATTGTCACACAGCATTTAGAGAAACAAGTTTTATAATTTTAAAAACAATAAAGCATATTTGTTTACATCAAAATGTAGCCAGATTTTCAGCTAAAGTTGTTTATCATTCTATTAATCAGATCTAAGTATGTCAAATTATTTCTTATTATCCAACTAAACAGTAATTTTGTACTTAAATTAATTATTAATTAATGTGCTTGTATCACTTGTCCAGATTTTACTAATTACATAACTAATACTGTATATTTAAATACTGTATAATTAATGTAATATTTAGATTAATAAAAATACTCATACAGTCCTCAGTCCTCAGACTTGTAGAAAACTGAAGAACTATTAATTATTAAGTCCATTAATTGTTTTGGGGTATGTAGCTACAGTATGTTATTAATAAAGACTGGTTAACTGTTTATTGATTAATTGATGTCTAAAATGGACTTTGTCTTAAAGTTCTGCTTGGCTTATTGTCTCCTGATTCTTGTAGAAACATCTGAGCATCTGCAGTCATGGGAGACTGGGGTTTTCTCTCCGCTTTACTGGACAAGGTTCAATCTCACTCCACCGTCGTTGGCAAGATTTGGATGAGCGTCCTCTTCATCTTCAGGATCCTGGTGTTGGGAGCCGCGGCCGAGAGCGTTTGGGGCGATGAACAGTCTAGTTTGGTCTGCAACACGTTGCAACCCGGTTGTGAGAATGTTTGTTACGACTGGCAGTTTCCCATCTCGCACATCCGATTCTGGGTCATGCAGATCATCTTCGTGTCCACGCCGACACTGGTGTACCTGGGACATGCGGTGCAAGTCATTCACCAGGAGAAGAAGCTCAGAGAGAAGATCAAAGCTCTCGGTGAGGACAACGTGATGAAGACACCAAAATACACAGATGACAGCGGCCACGTGAAGATCAAGGGAAACCTGCTTGGCAGTTACCTGACCCAGCTGTTCTTCAAAATCATCCTGGAGATCGCTTTCATTATCGGACAGTATTATTTATACGGTTTTATTATGATCGCTAAGTTCACTTGTTCTCAGTCTCCTTGTCCATACACTGTAGAATGTTTCATGTCCCGTCCAACAGAGAAGACCATCTTCATCATCTTTATGCTGGTGGTTGCTTGCGTGTCTCTTGTACTGAATGTCATAGAGGTTTTTTACCTGCTGTTTACCCGCATAGGATGTCGGTCAAACAAGAGACGGACACATAATATTACATCGGCTAAAAATCCAGCCAGCCTGTCGTCTTCCTGGCAGGCAAAGCTGAGCTCTGAGGACGCTCTGAAGCAAAACAAGATGAACATGAAGTTTGAGAGCCAGAGTCTCGGTGGAAGTTTGGACGGGGCAAAGGAGGAAAAACCGTTCCTGACAGACCATTAGACTTTTGTATTAGAGAGATTGACCTAAATTTAAGTCTTTTACTTTAAAATTTCCACAAATTCTTAACAAGTTTTAAATTATTTAATTTTTTTGTGATTGCACAAACACATTTTTGCCTGTAATTGTATATTTTTATAAACTATGTGAATTGAATTGAATAATAGTTGAATGTTTTATGATGTGTTGGTTGTAAATACAGTATGTAGCTGTTAGGTGACATTTCAGTTTCAATATTTTGTTTATTTTGATATTGTCATTTTTGTTTGTTGCCATGGAGACAAATTTTAGTGATGCATATTCTAAATGTTAACTGTATGACAATTCTTTTGTTTGAAATAAAACGTTTAAAGCAAACCAATACATTATTTTTTTAACAGATATGTTCTCAGAGATATAGTTTTTACTTAAACATTGACTAATATAGTACGTTTAGTACACAATAGTACATTTTTGCACCAGGCACAGCACACTGGCAGTTTTCTGTATTGCTAATAATAATTACAATTTAAAATGTATGAATAAAAAGTTCTTCTTTGCATAACAAAAAGTTACATAATCCTTCTGTTGATCTTACCCACCTATCCCAAACTAACCTGCTAATTAAACATGTTACATAGTTTAAAACATTTTAGTTTAAAACATTCATGAGCGTTTGCTTGACAACAACTATTAAACGCTGATGGGATGTGACGTGTCTCTGACATCAGCTGTAGTCGATCTTTCTAAGCGCTTCTTTTACTGCTTTTATTTTTACAGTTGGATAAACGGCACCAACTTCTGTTCCAGTCTGATAAAACCCTACAGCACTAAAACTCAAAGATTCATTGTTATAAAAGCTACGGCTTTGTGCATGTCAGTGGTGTATATATTCTGTCCAGATCTCTCATAAATCACAACCATTTCATTCCCCAATATTCCTTGTTGCCAGAATTTCTGTTGAGTTATAAACACCATCAACAGCGAATCAACACACAGGGCTGAGTTCCTTGCACTTTGAAATATATTTATGTTTTTATGCGCATGAGTATGTGAGATTATGAGAGGACATGCAGTCTCACATGTACGTTCCAGAACTTTAACACAATTAATAATTAACTTCAGGCTCGGTTTTGCCTTGTTTAACTGAAAACGTCTACGTCGCTTTAAATGTCCACTACTAATCATTTGTGGACGTCAGGGGTAACGTGACAAACCTCCAGAAAAAAATACAACGAGGAAAAGATTGCAAAATAGAAAGGAACAGAAGTTCAGTGTGAACACCTGACACATTTCATCATCGGCCAACACAGACACTCAGTAACGTATTGAGCTGCCTCTGGTAAAAAACAATCTTTTTGTGTAGTTCTTGTGATTTTAAAAAGACATTGTGTATTATTTTAGCCTTGTTGAGTTTAATGTTTTGTTTACTGTATCTGAGGGGACAAATACATTTAACAGCTAACTCAACTGATTCTAATATAACAATCTTATATCGTGTAATGTGACAAATGTTAACCATTCAAAGTTTCAAAGTGACAATTAGATCACAAATGTTTGTAAATGTCTGATCAGCCTCGGGCTGAATGTTAAAACAGCTGTTTGCTGATTAATAGCTGCGTTTTTATCTCCCATTTAAACACACAAGTAAATATTTTATTGTGTAGCATTATTTGTTTTAAAGAAATATGAATGTAGACAGCAATCAATTAATATGCTGTGTTGTGATCTTTGGTGTTTTATTTTGGTGCAATGTATTACAACTCAAAATGTATCATTGCAATGTTTTAACATTCGCCTGATCTGTTTTTAGATTTTAACACTGTATCTTAATCTTTATTTGGACATCAAATCAATATTTCAGTCAACTAAGTTATTGTGGGTAAGTTATGCTTTTGTCGACACATTAAGGAAATGATTAACCAATAAATAAAAATGTTGTCATCATTTACTCAATGTCACAACAATTTTTGGTTGTGAGAACGTTTCTCTAATGTTTCTAATGTTTTTATTACTTAATTATTAAGTAATAAAAATGTTAAAAACGTGTTTTTGAAAGTTATAGGAACATTTAAAACTGTTGTTTTAACATTACTGTTTGCTTTTTAAAAACATTATATATTTTTAATTTTTTATTCTGTTCTGTAACGTTCCACTAACAACTTAAGAATAACGTTTTTGATAGATATGATTTATAAAGTAAAACATTCTACTAATGCTACTAGAATGTTTTTGATAACTTCGGGAGAACTTTTAGAGAACCTCTGTCAATGTTCTGAGAACGTTCACCGTTAGCTGGCTGTTTTTTGTGAACTATTTAATCAGATGAACATCTAACCACTCAAAATTGTTGCTTTCTCGCCCAGTTTTCTAGGCAGAGAAAGTTCCAGAGGCACAATCATGGGCGAGTGGGGCTTTCTCTCCAAGCTGCTGGACAAAGTGCAGTCTCACTCCACCGTCATTGGGAAGGTGTGGCTGACGGTACTGTTTGTGTTCAGGATCATGGTTCTGGGAGCTGGAGCGGAGAAAGTGTGGAGCGACGAACAATCCAAAATGATTTGCAACACCAAGCAGCCGGGTTGTAAGAACGTGTGTTACGATCACACCTTTCCCATCTCCCACATTCGCTTCTGGGTGCTTCAAATCATCTTCGTGTCCACGCCGACGCTCTTGTACTTCGGCCATGTGGTGCATGTCCTCCACAAGGAGAAAAAATTGACCCGGCTGCTGAAAAACCAGGATGAGAAACAAGGAATCAAGCAACACAAATACACAGACGGTCGTGGCAAAGTTATAATCAAGGGGCAGTTGTTAGGTAGCTACCTGACCAGTCTGTTTGTTAAGGTCCTGCTTGAGGCCGCGTTTATTGTAGGCCAGTATTATATTTACGGTTTCATAATGTATCCTAAAATCGAATGCTCCCAGTCTCCGTGCCCTTACACTGTAGAATGTTTCATGTCTCGGCCCACAGAGAAAACCATCTTTATTCTCTTCATGTTGGTGATGTCGTGTCTCTCTCTGCTTTTAAACGTGATAGAGATGTTTTATCTGCTCTGTCGCAGGTCAAAGAGACATCGTGCCACACGTACGCATGCGTTAAATGGATCGAAAATGTACATTACAGGAACTACAAGTTCCAGCAAAATTTAGGACAGAAAAATCACGTTTAAAACGCCTGTTCATAGCTCAATGAGACTCATGGCAGATTGTTATGGCGATTGAGGCCCAGCTAACAGGGAACATTCTCAGAATGTTGGTTAATGTTCCCTAAAAGTTAGCGAAATGTTCTTACATGTCCTTTATCATAAATTAGAAAACTTATTCTTAAGTTGTTAATAGAATGTTTATAAAACATTACAGAATTAAAAAAGTTTACGTTTAAATAAAATTTTTACCGCTTCTGTTAATTAATGCAATATTGGGAAAACGTTCTTACAACTTAAATCTGTTAGCTGGGTATTGGCATCTTTAAAAAGTTTTGTGATTTTTGTGATAACTTTGTTTTGCACATGATTGCTTTTGAATAATTCTGTATATTTTGGACGATGTCTTTTATGAGTATAAGAATGAATACTGGGAAAAATCTGCATTGTGTTACAGGCAGTTTGTGTTGTATAATTGTATAATAACTTGCATTTTTAACATCAGCTTTTTAAATTGTATATTACTTATCATTTCATGTCACTGATCTGATTATATGACACTGTGATGTTCTTGTTTGATCTATTATTTATATTAGAATGATGATATAATGACGTTTAAAGTAAATAACACATTTTTCTATATAGTATATGTTCATTTTTAACACTATGACTACAAGCTCACAGCTGAATGTATAATTTTCATGTTATATAAGCAGCCCGTGGAGGTCATGATGAAACAATATGAAAGCAGTGTTTATATTTTAAAAAACTTCAGTAAGATCCCACCGTTCATTTTAATTCAGCAATTTCATATTATAATGATCTGGTAAACCTTTTTTTGTTGGAAACGGGTAAATAAAAATACATTTTTCACAGTAACTGTGAGAATACATTATATGAAGTAAAACTGAACTGAGCTTCTGCTGAAACGTATTAATGTTTTCAATATAATTAAACTGTCAGAATAGTAAGATGGGGGTAGAGGACCAGACACTCAGTGGTCTTCAACGCCCCCTTGTGGTGAAAAGACATTTTACCCCAAATGTTCCTGATAAAATGTAGAAATATCTATTTATTGTGCACCACTGTTTTTTATTCGTTTTAATTTATATTTACACACATGACATGTTAATAATAATTATATTCATAATCAGTGCACCATACAGTATATACTGCACTACTACTTACATAGTACCATTGTACACTAATGGTATATAAACATTTTCACCTACATATATATTCACACATTTCACCTTTAGGTGCTTTGCGTAAAACAAACAAACAAACAATCACCAAATGACAAACAATGCTATATGGTTTATGAGATATAATTCTGATTCTCTTCATTTGTGTTATAATTTCTCGTCTGATCCATTTTTGCATTCTTTAAAATCAAAAGACAAGCAAAAAACTGCTTATATTACAAATCGTCTAATGACGTTTCCTACTGTATTAGATCTGTTTCAGCAGTATGTCTCAGTGGAGGTTAACTGGTGCATATCGGTCGGTGGTCGTGGGCTCTTTCTGTATTTGCTACTTTGGCCTATCAGATAAAAAATCTCTCCTATGTTTAAAGCTAAAGACAGACATGACACAACGAGCATGAAGATAATGAAGATGGTCTTTTCTGTTGGCCGGGACGTAAAACAATGCAGCCCGACTTCAGGGCATGGATTCCTGTAACAGTCCAGCTTTTTGGGCATGTAAAGACCGATTAAATAGTACTGGCCCACAACGAAACCTGCTTCAAACACAATGGTGACAATAAGGCTCAACATATAACAACCAAGAAGGCTTCCTTTGTAATAAATCTTTCCATTATCGCCAGTGTATTTGGGTAGTTTGCGTCCGTCTTTCTCAGCCTGGTTCTGTAAATGCTGCCTTAGTTTCTTTTCCTTATGGATGACGTGTAAAACATAGCCGAGGTAAATCAAAGTAGGCGTGGCCACAAAGATGATCTGGAGAACCCAGAACCTCATGTGGGAAATTGGGAAAGCTTTGTCATAGCACGCGTTTAAACAACCAGGTGTATTTATGTTGCAGACCATACTGGACTGTTCATCACCCCAGACTTTATCCAGTCCAGCCCCAAGAACCATGATTCTGAAGATCAGTAGGACCGTCAGCCACACCTTCCCGATATTGGTGGAGTGAGTCTGTACTTTGTCTAACAGCTTGGAGAGGAAGCCCCAGTCTCCCATGCTGACCTGGAGATGAAAAGACTTGTGAACATGGGAGATGTTTTAATTTCATATCGCTGTCAAGATCATTGATTAATTAAACTACAGTCTAAAGAACGAGAGAAGATTCAGAACCTAAAATGTTTAACAGCTTTATAATCTTTTATTTATAAAAATTATATATTTACTGAAGTTTTAAAGAACCATGAAAACCCCATTTGAAAAATCAATCAGTCAATTTATGAATTTTGTTGAATTAAATAACAAAACTTTAAACCGAGTGGAATATGCAAAACACCCTGGTGTGTCATTTTCAGAACTAATTTAAAGTTTTGCTATTTTCTGTCCAAGGTGATTTTTTCGTGGATGAACAATGTCAGTTCTCCTCAAGTTCACGCATGTCTACGAGAGGAACCACAGGTGCATTCAACACATTAACTGAAGACCTTCACTATGTTTGATGAGCAGAAATTTTCCAGCTTTAGAATTTTACTGAATGTCTGTATCATTTTATTAATAAAAACCTAACAAAGACCTTTTTTTGCAATGTCTTTAAGTGTGCTTGTGATATGTCTTAAAAATAAATTTTGAATAATATCGTTTTATGTATTGCAATGAATTTTATGCAGTTTTTGCAACTTGTTTTGGTTAAAAATGAACAACAATCAGTTATTGAACATGACAGATCAGTGTGTCCTTACGCCGATTAACAACGGTTACGTTTATAATAATGATTTATAATTTGAGATGTCAGGTTAGTTTGATTTAACATACTAATAAAGAGTATGTAAAGTTAACTGCAATTTTAGGTTTTAAACAGAGATGGCGGTAGAGAGGCAAACGTTACGGACCGCAGCTTTAAATATCTGAAACCTTTTTGGAGGCCTATGTGCCTATACAGTAAACCTACACATTATTACAATAATATGAGAGTATATATATATATACATATCATCAATCAACAGGCTATAGAAACCACAAGTTAACCTACCTTACGTTTATGAAGATATGTCCTATAAACCTTTTCTTTAACCGTGTTCAGATGAAGAGATCAGTCACACTTCATCATAATCAGTTCCTCAATGAGTTTTGATGTTTTATCTCACACTGTAAGCGTAGCTGTCCTTCAGTGTCCACCCACAAAATGAATCAGCCTCTGACCTCGGGTCACCTAACACACAATCACACCCCGTGCTGAAACATCAGCTTTACAACACCTCCAATCTTTACATTGTCTAGCTGTGCTTGGACTCAAGATTTTGCAATGCATGAAAATTCTAAACCCCAAAACGTTAAAAGTCACCACCCACATGATCATGAGGAATGTGATGAAACACTCGTTTCCAGAGACTGCGAAATCACAGAAACACACAAACACGATGCTAAAATGAAAGATCTAGCAGTGAGCATTTCATAACGTTTTTGTAAACACGTTTTTGTTTGTGAAAATATCTTATGCAATCCATCATTAGCGAAGCCTTCTCGAGGTACAACACAACTCTCTGATCATTACAATATGCTACCATGGTTTTACTTTGTAGAAGTTTACATAACTATAGTGTTTTAAAACAGAGCCAGATATAACATTACTCCACTATTTATATTAATACTGGTGTTTGATGGGGACACAAAACGAACAGAATTCTTTTGGATAAAAACATCTGGCAAACACTAGAAGCTGTTGTCTTTGAAAGCATTTTGCTCATATGTTGATACTGCATAAGTAAACAAATAAATAATGTAGCGGATGTGTAAATATATGTAAATATGTTGTTTTCTGTGGCTCAGCTGGTAGAATGGGTTTCAACAAGGAACATTCTCAGAACAAACAAATGGTAACAGAACATCTAAAAACCTGGACGTTTTAAACGTTTTCAGAACTTTTAAAAATAACATTTTAACGTTTCTGTTACTGAATGGAAACATTAGGGAAACGTTCTCACAAACAAAAATTGTTAGCCATTCCATTAAATGTATGTATTGAAGGAACAGGCAAAACACAATGTAAGTTGCATCAAATAAAAGTATTCGTAAAATGTCACGTAAATATATCCATGTAAGTAAATATGCACGTTTAAATTTACAGTTAAGTTTTCTTGTATACTTTTACCGCAAATATTTGCTTCATTCACAGTAACCATAATTACGGGAAAACAAGATTATTTTGTAGAAGTTTTGTAGTGGTTTTGTCCGGCAGTGAGGCTGCTGACAGAGTGAGGTTTTCTCTCTTTTAATGATAATTTAAACACACAGCACAGATTTTACAGAAGCATGTAGTAAAACAGGCAACACACAACAACTGGACTGCATTCCTGTGTACAAAATACATTTCCCCATCTTCACATCCGTTTAGAAAACTCTGATCATCTTTTATCTCATAAGAAAAGCTTGAGGGGATCTTTTAATGATGCCAGCCAATCATATCCCAGCTAACAGGGAACGTTCTCGGAACGTTGGCACATTCTTCACAACATTCTTTGAAGTTGTTTCAAAGTTAACAAACAGTTCTTGCAGTAACGTTAGCAGCACAAACTTAGAAGTCCATCTCTGTTCCTGGCTCTGGTCTATGGAGACCACAAGTGTCTGACAAACATGTTGGGTAGGAAATTACTGTACATTATAGTTTTCTCACACTGTATCTCCAAAGTGACAAATATGTCACAGAGCAAAACAGTTTACAGTGCTGAAACTCACGTAGACATCTCTGAAATACAGTCATTTCATAGAAAGCAA
>JAZGTK010018377.1:0-11870 GCA_036877625.1 Ambastaia sidthimunki | reverse complement strand
ACACACACACACACACACACACATTTACCTATCTATCTAAATGTGGACATTCTAACGACTTTCATACACAGCTAGTTATAAACAATATAACCTAACTATGAATCCTGGAGCTGTTGTTGCAGTCACTCCCAAACATAACATGACCCCTAATTTATTTGTATTTACTTAATCAGGTGCTCAGCAGCATCTATCATTCATCTGACACCCAAACCCATCACACATGACGTGGTGGAACTGGGTTATGTCCACCAAAATGTTCTTTCTCCCATCTGTTCCTTAGTAGCATGATCACAAACCAGCTACACGCATCATACGTTTGGCCAGAGTCCCGGGGGGCTTCCAGAAAAACTAAAGCCCTAATTGAGGAACTCACTGAGAAACACAGAGGGCCTTCTGGCGCCAGAGCCTCGCATGATGGATGGAGGTCATTGCCAAGGAACTGCTGACTAGAAAATAATGCCTGTTGCCTTGCAACAATTGCAACAATTAAATTGACTTCCACCACAAAATTCATAATAATTAAGCCCCCTCAGAGAAATGGCACAATACCTATGAGTTTTACTTTAATTTGTGCTTGTGCAATATTAAATAAGAAATGTAAAATAGCAAAATTACATTTATTGTTCTGTCCCATAAATCCAACTTAAATCAGTTAAGCAGAGCACACAGAGAGTCTGTGCAGTGCTCCTGCGGATAAGCCAGAATTAAAAAATCTAACCACAAGCTTGGACTCTGAGACTATAAAGCTGGAATTATAAACAGTTTATTTGATGGTGGCACCATCTTGACAGTGTTACTAGAACAGTGAATTATTTACAGTAACAGTGGCATTTATGCCAACGCTGACCTGCAAAAACAAACAGGAGATTGTGTTCTGACCCTCTCAAATAAATGCAAACACAGGGGATTTTGTATGTCATCTACGATTAGTAAAGTAAACTTAGATGACAAATATAAATAAGATGGTTTTCCAAAAAAGGTCTGTAACACATACACATGTTCCATACTTTCTAAAAGTGTTATGTACATCTGGTCTGAGATTAGATATCACAGTGACAATATTCTATAATTTCACCAAAAGATTTATACCTAACATTACCATAATAAGATTTATAACTACATTAACAGTGTAGGTCTTGATGCACAATTTACGTATTTTGATACATATGTGTTTTGACCCACTTATTGCATTCAACTCATATCCAGTTTCTGGGTTTACATTACTGTAATCTCTCACTCAAACTGGATTTTTTATATAAATTAAATTTTAGATAAATTTAATTGTTCAGATAAAACACAATTGCAACCTTTTTAAGTGTTCATTATACAGTCTGTAGTTATTAGAAGCTAATCTCCACAGTATTCTTGATACATGTTTCCTACAGCTCAGACTGTTTTATTTTGTGGAATAACTATGGATAGTGACCTCAGAATAACAGGTGCTCTTGCTTCGATCCTACTGTGCCACACCATATCCTGTCTAGACAAGCCTCATTTCCTTTTTGGAGTGGGGGTCAACTTGTTTGTGTTTTTCTGGAACTTTTTTCTGGAGCAATACTGTAGTTACTATAGCTCATATTGGATTGAGAAACAACGCAGCTTTTTAGCAGCTCCACAGCTTGGCAGGTTTTGACCATCCAAAGTGCTCAGTTAACAGTCTGTAAAGCCAAAACTGTAAAGGTATGCCAGACTAAATTATACATACCATGTAAAATGCAAAGCTTTGTCAAATGCAAGATAATTTCCACAGGAAGGAAAGGGACTAGATAGCAAGCAAACTAAGACTTCTGGTTAAAGATATATTGGATCCAAAAATGTAAATTCCTTTATCACTTACTGAACATTATGCTGTGTCACAAGTGTTATGGCTTTCTTCTGTGGAATACAAAATATATTTTAAAGGATAATTCTGATATAGAATAAAGCTGTTATTTTACGTGGACATGAACATGCACCAAATTTAAACCTTACCTGACCTACACTGATTTTCTCCTAAAAGAACATAAAAAAAAACATGGTAATTTCACAAATATCTTCTGTTTTAAAAATGATCTCAATAATGTCTCAAACTTTGCTCAGATCTGCTCTATCTGATTGATTCACATACAGTATAATTCCCCCACTACCAAATTGTATTAGCCATGCTATCCACATTTTACAGGTCTATACTTTCACTTTTTGTACTGTAGATCATATTTTAAGTGTGTTTATGAAGCTTAGATACAACACAAAGGATCACCAGTTTTAAGCCCTTTTCAGTTGTGAATTGTGAGTAAAACTGACCGCAAGGCAGCAGTCACAAGGATATTACATGCCCACTCCCTTCTGGATGAGTATGGACAGCCAATCCCAGTTTCTCCCACCATCCACAGGAAGTCTCGCTGCCTCAGAACATGTCATCATAGAAGCTCCGCAGTTGGGGAACATTCCGTTGACCTCATGTCCTTAGGGAGAAATACAAAAACTGTTCTTCCAGTTAGTGCTCCTCCGCTTTAATGCCACTATCAGAGAGCTCAGGGGGAAATATGTAACCTCTGGGCTGTCATAGTGTCTCAGTGTCCTGGGAGAGACACCTAATGAAGTAAGTGAATGAGACGCTGGGGACATGCTTTTTCCCAGCAGCTTTAGAAACTCTTAGGGCCTTATTTTAATCCATAATATGTGTAATATCATATTTTTTTCTTAGTGATATTTTTAAAGGTATTGTTGGTATTGTTTCATGTCTCATTGGCTGGTATTCTGATAATTTTATATAAATAATATATACTGTAGACAGTACACTGTAAACAATTTTATCACTAAATATTTACAATAAGCATTTTTTTACTTTGCAACGGGAGAATGATAAATAATTGCTTTACATTTTTTAAAAACATTTCAATTTTTTTTACGTTGTACAGCAGTATGCTGGGTTTTTACCATGTAACTATATTGATTTACAATGATTTACATTTACACTTGTTTATTTATAGTCTTATTGTCACCTAAAATACATCTAACTTTATACAACTGTATATTAATCGTGTGTAAAAAAAACACACAAAAGCACCACTTAAATATGGGTGTGTCTAATATATTTCTATGTGTGGTTATTTGGGCAATTAATCTCAGTGAATAACCCATAATACACCCATGAAGCGCACAGACAATTTGTTAGACTGCCAAGCAAATATGGAGCTTTTATTTGGGATCTTATAGTAAATCAGGGTCTTTGAGACGGCAAGATGAAGTCTGTGTGGAGAGAGTGGTTCATCATGTAAGGACATGTGCAATTCTGGCAGACAAAACATGACAAATTTACTCTGACCACAACTTACTCACATTCTGACAAATTAACAAACACATCACAAAGCCAAAGATTCATAAAACATGACTGTGAACAACCAGAAAAAAAAATAGTTCAATAAATTAAAACATCATCACAAAGTACCACAACCAGGCAAACATTTGAATGCTGTCATACAAGAAAAAATGAAATTCATGAATGTATCAGTTTAACAGTTTACTCAATGAGGTATGCTGGTAATATTATTAGTTTTTAACATTTCAACTGAAGTATAAAAATGTAAAATAAAAGCATTTGCACCAGTGGACTTTAAACTTTTTTATACAAAGACTCTAATAATTTGGGCTGTACTCAGTACAGCTGCTGTAACAGTTCCTGTTGCAAATGTCCCATCTGCGTTAAAATCATCAAAGATCACAGCTCAGTCCATATATTTTCCATGACTACATGCCAGGGCTCGGGGGCTTTTCTTGTCCTGTTATCACACAATGGCTCCAAAGACAACACGCTTTTCACTGACTCATCTTCCAAGACAATTTAACATTACTCATAGCACATCACCATAGTTGCTCATAGCACATTATTAGTATGTCTGTAGCTGATATGATATCAAATAAAATGATGCAGTATCCTGACCATGCTGTGACTGTTGTTTATGAGCACACTAGCACTGTTTGAAAAAGTGTGAATATGTGGACATTAAGAGAGGAACTCTGGGAAAAAAAAAACAGTTCTTTGTGAGACAAACTCAACAAAGGGAGCAGAAACATTCACTGCGGAGTAGCCCTCAGTTTCAAACAGCTGTCATGGCAAACCACAGAACTGAGAGAAGTTTACAGATCTGGTCATTTAAAGAGTATTAATAAAATAAACTGTACTGGGCTATATGTTGCTGTAAGCTGTATTTCTTTTACTTAAAGTTCTGCAAGAAAACTTTTACTTCTTAAAAGAAGAGAGAGAACTTAAACAAGTGTCACATTTTTAATTAGTGATAACACAGGAACGGCTGCCATGCCATCTGGAGTATCTCAAATCCAGACTTGGATCAACGATAACTCAGCACAGTAACTATGTGCCACACTTATCAAAAATTATCTTTGTAAATTCTGTCAGGTTTAATTATAAATGTACTCTTGTATGTTCAAGTAATGACAAAAGTAATGATAAAGTTCTTCTTAAGAGCTAGTTATAACATCTTACGGATATTGGTTTCACACTCTGTTTTGTTCTTAGTTGTCAAGGGAGAAAATGATTAATTACTTATTGGCAGCCTGAAAAAGAATTTAATAATCATTAATCAAGAATTAATAATTAAGATAGACATAATTAAATAATCAGACAAACAAAGGATGTGGACTGTTAATGAATTAATTTCTAACCAATAATAAAATAACTGTACTTTTTAACCAATTAAAAAATAACTCTTCTTTTCTTAATTGATATTTTAGGATTTGTTATTATGCTTTTTTACTCATTAAGATTAACTTGCAAAGACATTAAATTGTCTAGAATATGTGATAAACATAACATTTCCCCAAAAAGTTTCTGGCTTCTAGAGGATTCAGGAGGATAATACAGAATGTCTGATAAAGTCATAATACCAATGCACCATAAACCAAAGCACATACTGTTGCTACTGTTACATTTAAAGTAGTTTAAATGTGCCATTTACTATCAGCATGACAAATTATGCTCAACTTTTAACACCTGCTTTTTATAATTTTCGTTAATTGTACTGTACAATAAAGCAATGCAATAATTGTAAGTTCATTAGTACATCTTTAGTACAGTCCAGTCTTGCTTAATATTACTACAGAGGTCAAGTAACATACAGACAGCAGCAGATGGAATTTCATGTACACTTGTATCAATATTTTAGGCTTTTTCCCAGAGAGGTCAAAAGTAGAAAGGGCCAAGTATCAAAGAGATCCAGCACAAGACAAATGACATGTCTGAGACTGCATGGGATTTTACAATGGCCTCTGCTCTGGTTTGGATCTTTCCTTGGGATAAAGCCTGGAGATTTGACTTCTAGACTCCAATCTCATGTGGGTGTACATCATTGTAAACATATTAATCAAATGTACTTTTCACTAAGTATAAAATAAAAATAGAAAAATATGAAATATATTTTCAATAATTGTAAAAACTGTGGCGCCTTCGAAACATTGCTCTGTTTGCTGATGACTAGCAAGACACGGCAACATTAACTTTATTATTATTTGAATATGATATTTACATTTACTGACATATCAGATGTCAAATTAAATCTTCCAGACTAAATCAAACCAGATTTGACCAGACCAAATCAAGGATAATTTTAAATGAGAACAATATGCTGAAAAGACAATGTAAATATGTCTGGAATTAAAGATGGATTAGCAGGTATATATGTGTTTATTCACTGTTTGCTGTTATAACATCATTGCTTTCAGATTTGTGGTAAGAAACAAATTTAACTTCTCCAGATGACAAAACCCAACAGATCTTTAAGAAAGTCCAGTTACAGTGAATATATGGAGGACCTCTCATGAAACACACCTCAGTACTTGTTTCTTATCCAATTTAAATTCTCTGTTAGGAGTGTCTGATAATCATTAATTACATTGGCAAAATGGGCAAAACAGATTTTTTTTGCTATACTATGTTTTAAAACTATGCTTGGTAACAAACGCAGGTAACAAACAGATGTGGTGAGGACAGTTCTCCAAAAATTTAGCAGGTTTCTGAGGTAAAGGTTATAGAATGACAGAATCCTTTCTTGACTCAATAAACTAAACATAAGAATGCTGTGACATCAGTTCATCTGCATGAGCGTGTGTCTCTTTGTACACCTGAACCACGATTGAAGGGTTTGCATATGTGTGTGTGTGTCTGAGATAGAAGGAGCTTGATAGCAACCTGCATCTGGTTTTTGACCCTTATCATCATCTGTTAGAGCTGCAGCTGCAGCCGCCCCCATTCCTGTTCTAACACACACACCAGCAGCTGTCACTGCTCAAAACTCTGGCATCACATTTCTCAGAGTGCTCTCCACATTACCATGATATGCCAATACACACAAACACCACAAGAGTTTGATACAGTCACAATGGTTTTTACCAGGGCAGCAACAGTTTTATTGCTATACAAATGACATTTAGAATATTTACAAATGACCTTTAGAATATTTACAAATGACATTTAGATCCCAGCTTTCCCAAACTTTGAAAGGGGAGGTTCACAGTGTGTTAATTTATGAAAACGAGTGGTTAGACTGCCCTCCTTTTCATCAAAAGCCCCACCAAATCTTTAACTATGTCTAATTGAGCTTTTTATTCCATTTCTTGAATTTTAATTGACATATGAGCAAAGCCATTTATCAGCCTGGAAGATTAAAATGCAAACATGAGACAGATGAGGCTGAATCAAAATGATTCATTTTTTGAAACAATTTTTTGGCTGTTTTGTATCTGTATTCACACAGTTTAGGAATTGAGAGTTCTAGTTTGACTTTTTGGAATAACATTCATGTTTTTTCTTTAGAGGCTGGGTTTGGCCAAATCTAATTATGAAGAAAAAACAACATCTACAAGCCCTTTTAAAAGCTGTGCATGTATATGTGTAATACATTCCTTAATTCTGAGTGTACTTGGGAAGTAATTAGGCACATTTTTTGTATCTGTTTTACTGATTCTTGTTGCTAATGGCAAAGGTGAATGATCTCAGACTCGGCCAGCTGGGAGGAGTTCATGTTTGGGGTTGTCACACTGCCCTCATCAACTATGGCTACACGAACAATAGCAATTCTGTTATGCCTCTCTTTTTCTCTCTGTCTCCTCTACCTCTCTCTTTCTCTCTGGGCAGGTATTTCCTGAGGGAACAAGGGCCATTATCACAGCTGAAGAGAGTCAGGTTTCTCCACTAAAGTTACTGACCCTCAAATCAATACTTGCTCTGAATGTGTGGTTCCTTGCCAAGCTACTAACCCTCCCCACCCCCACCCCCCTTCCTTAGCTGAGGGAGCTCACTTTGTCATGCTCAATATGGCTGTCTCTCCCCGAGACTAGAACAGGATGCAGGCTTGGGGGCCCCAGAAAAGACCCAGAGGCCCCAGAAGAGACTGAACAAGAAACACACAACATTGAGAAGTACAGAGGAGGGAACAGAGAATTGAGAGGTTAAGATACAGGTGTACAGCTGCTGGTAGGCTGAAGTTACAGGTTGAAAAGGTCACAGAATGTGGCAGTTTATCATTCAGTGCTGTTGAAAATGTGGAATATTCAGAGATTGCTTTTCTTTTCAGTTGCATAAAACAGAAAAACTACAGTGAATTTCCAACATGACCCAATGTTGATCATTTAACTGAGAGAATCCTTCTGATTTATGACAACTCATGGCTCAATACTAGGAGCAGGAAGGATAGATGATATGTACCCTTGACATTTCCCTTGTATTCTTTTGTCATATATTATATAAACAAGGATGACATTACCTAACCTCAAAATATCTGCAAAACTGATAATGGTGCTGGAAAGGTTGGTTGGTGTTGTGGGAGTATGAATTGTAAAAATTAATCATACTGCTGTCAAAAAAGGCAAAGCAACAGAGTCTTTCCAGATGTGCATTTTGGTCTTTGTCTATGATGAAGATACAGATATCTGGACATCGTAATCCCAAACTGGCCCCATGCCCAGAACTTTCCCCAGTGATTAATGGGGCATTTGTAGAGAGACAGAATGGTGGTGGTGGGAGGCAGAATACTCTGGTACCTCTAGTTATTAGCTGCCTTTAGCTGATGCAGTAGAAACAGGTGCTGACTTACAGCATTTAGTTGTTTAAAATCAATGCAAAGGAAAAAAAGTATTCCATTACAGAGGCACATTACAGGTTAAACTGTTAAAGTTTCAGAGATACAGTATATCTTAAGATTTGTCTAGGCTCCATATTCTGCAGAATGGAATCCTCTGGGCTCTTAAGATGGTAATCAAACAACCTCTGTACATGTAAGCAATGACAGGCCATGCTCTCACATTACAAGGAAAATATGACAGAGATCAAGGTTTTAAATCTTCTGTGCCATGTATAGTGGGGATAGGGGATCTTGACTGCTATACAGTACAGGAGGAATACAGCTGTATTCTTATTATAGTAATACAGCTGAATCTTATTATAATCTTATATAACAATCTTATATAAGCCTATTGCTGTTCAAAACAAGTGAAAACATGAGCTAGAAATATGACTGTAAATAAAGACTATTAAACATGTTAACATTTGTATTTAAGAAGTAACTTTGGGATTTTTAAAATGTATTGTGACAAAATGGAATGACAACATATTATAAATAAATGTCAGTCACAGAACTGGATGTTTTGTGATGTTTTTACATTTGGAACCATTTGAAATATTATTGGGTTTGAATGAAACAACACTATAAATCTTTTAGTAAGTCAAAGACTGATACACAATTGCATCAACACTCTTTAAAATATTTTGATGCAAATGTAACTAATCATTTAACCAAACATCATAATAAGCTTGAATATTTATTGATGCCCTTAATGAAACTAAACAAAGAATTTAAGGGCAAAGAGTTTTATTTTTTTAAGAATAAAGAATAAAAGCATACAAGGAATCCATTTAACTGTTTCTAAATGCTAATCCTAAGAATAATGATGAAATAATATGAAGCCATGTACAGTATATCTCTTACAAATATCAAAGATCTTCTAGTGAGTTTTCATCAAACATCAAGTAATTAACAACAAAATTGTAACATTCTAATTTACTCTCTGTTTTTGTGAGTTCCCACCTTGATATGAAACTGATTCTGCAAACATTTAGATAAGAAATTCTCATGGTAATAGAGGCCAAACTGTGGATAAAAAATGTTTTTGTTGCTCCAGAAGCCCAGGGCTAATAAAAAAACAGAACTAAACACAACGTTCCCATGGTCACCATCCAAGGTGAAGAAGGTTGTTGTCTTCTGAAAAGGGGTAACACTTCATTTTCCTTTCCCTCTCTTATGAACCCCAGAGGTTATTTTACAAATCTCAGCTCAACATCTGGACTTAATATGCAAGAGATAAAATAATTCAGGACATGTCAGGCTATTCCTGAGCTCTAGACAAGTGCATATTGTAGAAAAAAATCCAAGGTAATACTGCTTTACATTTCAGAGTTCTAGAACCAGACCCTGTCACTCTCTAAGACAGCACCAACTGTTGTTCTGTAAATTAACGGCTGTATTTTCCCACATATTACCCATGACATTTAAAGACACTAATGCAACCCACATCCACCTCATGTTTTGTGCATTAGTGTTTTGCTTCTCTGGAATGGCCATTTGAGTTGCATATTTTCCACTTTCTTTGCTTGCTAAAGATGTTGGATTGTGATGAAGTGGCAATTTATTTTCC
This sequence comes from Ambastaia sidthimunki, assembly GCA_036877625.1. Lineage (NCBI taxonomy): Eukaryota > Metazoa > Chordata > Actinopteri > Cypriniformes > Botiidae > Ambastaia > Ambastaia sidthimunki. Next base: position 2,183 of record JAZGTK010018377.1, on the reverse strand, counting down.
TTTGGACTCTGATTTTGTCTCTGCACGCCCAGTTTTGAGTGGGTCATATAAATGCTGAATCAGATTTTTGTTTGCCAAACAATACTTTGCTTCAGGACTCAAATTGTTTTTTCTTCTAGCATAGGTGAAGTTCATATTTCAAATTTTGCTGAAATTAAATTAGTGCTGTTATTTTAAAACTGGCCTCTGAACATTAGATTATATTTCACTCTGACGCCTGGGGCCTTCGCTATATTTTGTAGGCGTTAGCATTTAGCCAACTGGCATTCTTGTGTACAGGGTTAGCCTTGAGAATGGGCAGGAACATGCATGACTGTTGGCCCTCAGTAAAATTAGCCCATCATATTGAGTGTTGACACAAATGCTGAGTGCAGAGAAGCTGTGGAGGAATCCTGAAGGTGACATGGCTCCATCTGTCAGAACGCAGGACCAGCAGCTGCTGTCAGGTAAGGCCTTGTGTGCTAAATCAACACTGTGTCCTTGTGAGAGTGGCCTGCTTCTTACTCTCTGTTTTCTAATGGAGAAAGCAGCCTTAGCCTCGGCTCTGGACTCACTAGAGAGCCTGAAAGAATTCTGTTAACTGTCTCAGGACTCGAGGGGGTCAAATGTTAATCCCAACCGCATCTGCAGCAGAACTTGACTGCATGTCACAGAGCAGGAAATGGTTTGATGAAGACATTCTTTACTTTTAAACTAATGTCCTGTTTTCTGTATTTGTAATTGAGGCATATTAATAAAAGTAATTGTAGGCATGAGGTATAAAGCAAAAGCAAAGCCAATGGTCTAAGAACAATCTAAAAAAGTGAGGTGGACATAGTAACAAAACTTTCATGAGTTGAAAATTCATGACAAGATACAATAGTTAGCAAAATACCAGTGTAGGATTACTAGTCACCACTTATACACTGCCCACGCAACTGTTTAACAGAAGTTTTACTACTTGATTCTACAATTATTAGTTTCCAATGTAAAAAACTTAAAAACTTGTAAAAGTGAGGGGACATGTTAAAATAGTCACTACTGTTCCATGTTGAGTCACTACTGTTCCATGTTGTATTTGTACAGTACTAAACATACTGGCATCTACCTTTACTTTTCTATTGCATGACAAACAGTGTTAATCCACAATTTATATTGATCACAGGTTTGAGAATGTGATATACGTGCTTTAACTGATATTACTCCATACCATGGATATCTGAGAAAACTTTGGACTTACTCAATATTAAGTGCAGGAGATCTCCAGGGTTCCTGTGGTCTCCATGCAGACACAGAAAGTAAAGCCGGATCGAGCAACACATGGTGACCATGTGGAGACCACCTTATCTCAAGTTCAAAGAGATGAAGAAGGCCAAAGAAGCTTACTCAACCTCTGAATATGCTTTCATGATAAAGGTCTTTTGGATTGAGTGTTGGCTAGAAGAGCAGAGGTCCTTAAGGAGATATGCCTGGACCTCTTTACTTAGTGATGAAAGCTAGGGCCTCTTTTTGGGCTTGTACACAAGGGCCACAGTACATGAACTCCCTTGGCCCTTCCAAAGCTTTGCAGTCTGACGGCTTTATTTTAAATCAATGTTCCCCAATGTCATTACAAATTATCATGACAATGAAAACTTGCAGTGCTGAAGGCTGAAAGAATACACAGTGACAATGTAATGGATTCTTGAAAGCAGAAGACAAAACACAAACCATACTGAGAACATCACTTGGCACCTAGTCATATTTTTTCAGTAAAATATGTCTGAACCATCTCAGCTGTAATATTGGATTTTTCTTGATCTTTTGAAACAATAGAGTTCTGTGTATTATGAAAACACAGTATAACTTTCAAAACCCATTCTAAGATTCTTTACCAGTTCACCAGAAAGATGACTTCTTGAAAATGTACCATTGCAGCAAAAATGACTTGTTCCAAAATGCTTGAATTTCTGATGTCAGAAACCACAATACATTAGGGTCTACATAAACTGAGGAATGAGTATACAAATTCTAAACTGAAGAATGAGGATACAAAATCATTGATACATTAAACATTTATTTAGCAACATGTAATTTTATGGCAACGTGTAATTTTATGGCAAATTATTAAATTTGCTGTAAATGCAGCATTTGCAGAGTAGGACAATGGGGTCAGAAGACAACTTTGGTTATCTGACCCGAACCTCTCTCGTGCCCCGGGCCAT
>JAZGTK010018376.1:0-11870 GCA_036877625.1 Ambastaia sidthimunki | reverse complement strand
GATACTGTTATTATATAACAACATGACACTGCCAAAGACAATTAGAAAATAAATTAAACAGAACCCACGATAAGCTTCCAGACTATCTAAATGACAGTTCTAACCACATTACATTACAAATAAAGCCACTGATGCCATGAGGAAAGAAGGAAAATGAAGGGAGGAAACTTTTGTGTATGTTTTTGTTCCTGTAGCATCAACTGGTAGAGCATTGTGTTAGCAGTGCAAAGGTTGTGGGTTCAATCCCAGGGAAGACAAGTACTAATAAAAATATACCTCGAATTCACTGTAAGTCGCTTTGGATAAAAGTGTCTGCTAAATGAATAAATGTAAATGTAAAAAATTATATAATTCCCTCTGATGGTAAACAGGGCAAACAAATCACTCATCCAAAAAGGGCATAATAAGACAAACTTGTACATAAAATTTAAAGGTATTGATGTACTAATGCTCAACTCATGTGACATGCTTTCAGAATCACAGCCGGGACAGTTTTGGGTCTCTTGAGAGTGTTTACTATCTCTTCTTAACTGACTTCACAACAACAGAAACATTTACCAACACACCTCATTCTATTCATGTACCCATGAATTATCATATTATGAATACAAAAAACAAGCTGTCTAGTGTTTTATTATGAATGAATGACTGAATAATAAACAGTAATCATTCCATTCACTCTTAAAATGACTCAACGCCGTCACATTTCAGGTTCTGAGATGTTCATTGTTTTTTAAAGTGCTTCATTAACTTGTTGTTTTTAGTTGTGAAAGGGTTTGGCTTTTAAAGTGGATCAGCTCACTCCACCCCGTGTTCATTTGATACACTGTACTACAGGTGTACTGTACTTCCTGGGACAAAACCAGTGTCATTAAGACTGTGATGTAACAATCACAACACGAGTCTCTACTTATTCTGTCAGAGTTTATAGGGCGGCTCTGTTCAGAGATGAATAATGGGGTTTGCCTTTTTTACCATAACAGCAAATGTGTCATAATTATAAGACAAAAGTCACCGTGCATTACAGTGATTATACCACAGGTATGCTGTCTTTACCCCTAACTATGATACGATCATTCTTACCGAAATGCTAATTATAACTGTAGCTTGTTTACAACAAAAAAAACAACATGAAAATAATGCAAATAATACAGAACTAATGTAAAGTCAGGGGTGTTTGTTTGATTGTAAGTTAGCCATTTTAAAACAGCTCATCCATTCTGAACTATCCATTTAAAAATATCTGTTACTCTCCTCACGTGTGTTGAATGTGTTATGTCACAAATCTCTTTCTGTTTCATAATCATCAATATGTATTTACATACTGATCTATTGTTGAACCTGTACAATGACAACAAAGGGAATTGAATTCCTTTGAATGAATGACTGTATCTTACCATTGAATGAGCAGATATTATTCTTTACATGTGTAACTGGTGTGATTTGGTTTCAACCAACCTGAACCAGTCTCCAGGACTCAGCTATGATTGCATACTGAACCCGGTTCAGTGCAAAACCGTCAATCTCTTTCCTGAGACGCACGGGTGCCTGACCGACGTCGGTCATCAGTGAATAAGTAACATCCATGACACCCGGCAAGGTTTCCGGGTGGGGCACCAGCTCCACCAAACGCACATAGTATGGCGGGTTTACCTGTGAAGTTAATGACAAAATGACCTGTTAATGGAAACCACATAACTTTATCTTTCTGCTCACAGACAAGGTCACTAGATGTGTTTTCTAGGGCTTGAGATAAGAGCTTTGTTTCAGACCTCTTTCCACTATGAAGGTCTCTCTGACTGCATACCTGCATACCAGCTTGTCATTTAGGATTAAACATTCACTTAAAGCAGGTAAAAGTGAACTATTTGACTTAAACTGCTTTTGAAGGACAGCAAGAGAATCAATAAGTTGGGAGTGGAATTTCCATTGGGTGAGGAAGGAACCAAAGGTCCGGGCAAGCCCCTCTGGGCCTGGAATACTGATCCAACCCCATTCCTCAGTACAGACTCCTTACAAACATCTGCAGGTAGGCTAACAAGAAAAACCTGATACATCCAAATAAACAAGCCTTTTATTAACTAAATATTATAAGATAAGGGCTCAAACTAGACATTTGAAAATAACAACACACTTGAGGTCATGCAATTTTTAGGATGAGCTGAAACTTTTACAACACAATTGCAATAGCACTTAATTGAAAGAACTAAGCCCCGCCTTAAAATGCTACTAGCCAATCCCACCCTGTTGCTGACTGTTAGTCTTTAAACAGCTTTTTCTAATGCAAGTCTTTTTGAAAAGTGGGAAACAGCATGTTGTTGTTAAAATGTTTGAACAGTTCTGTTCACTGATGTTATCTGTAAAAATCACTTGACTGTGGTTGCCTCAATTCGATTTAAAGCCTTTGCAGTTTTTAATTAAGTTTATGTGCAATTTAATTTAAGAAAAACTGTGCTTCAAATGCTTTGCATTGTCACACAAAGTAAGCATAGTGCTCCACTAAGTTCTTACAAGCTTATGAGCACATTTTACTGAAAATAAAGCTGAGTGGTGAGTTTAAATGGTGAGTAGACTGTTATCATCACTAACCGGATGGGATATAATACATCGAGTTCGGTTCTGGACCCCAGAGAACACGTTGCTTGGCATCAGGCAGGAAGTGGAGCTACTGAGAATCACACTTTCTGTGACAAGTTTCTCCACCTCTTGAAAGACTGTCTGCTTGGCTTCAAGGTCCTCAAACACACACTCCTTTTGACACACAACACATAGGATGAGAACAGTCAATGGTTAACAATGAGCACAGTGGCCAATGAAGAATCTTAGCATCTGAATTTCTTGAAGGCACTGCAGCGCCCAGGGTGTCTTGCCTGCAGGCTCTGGGTTAAGTCAGACTTTCTAACCATTAAGCCACAACTGCCCCTAGAATAAAAGTTGCGTGTTTGGATCTATCACTAACAAACAATTAAACTTGATCTTGCAAACACATTGATATCAGGACTTTATGATGATAAAGTAGATACACATACACTGATATGTGTATCTACTGATGTCTTCATAACTGAGAAAAAAAGGAACTGTTCACTAACAACAGGTACTGTAGCAGAGGTTTGGCTGCTAAGTTCTCAATACTTAAATCTGGTTGTAAAGACGCACTAATAATCCCACCATTCATAAAATTGACAATCCCTCTCCAGATTAGTTCTCCATCACACAATTATTCATCCTTTTGGCTGGTTCTGTTCTTTTCATAACAAAATAACAGGGAGATTTTTAACCTCTGTTTCCGTGTCTCGTTTTCAGGTCAACAGGAAGTCATCAATACTTGAGGGGTTACCATTACCTGAACAAAGAAAGCTCCCTCCAGGGCCTGCTGGAGGTCATCATGACTGCTGAGCAGACTCAACTGCTCTGCAGCTGTCAGATTTCCTCTTAACATTTTGGCCTGTTGAAGCTCCTCAACCTGTTTCCTGCAACACAATGTTCAGCTTTAGGTTTGACAAAATGTGTGCAGATCTAATTCTGCTTAAATATACATGCATGTATTTGGCAGACACAAAAAAATCTAAACAATTATGGTTTGATTGTTAAGTTTTTTTGTTTAATTTCATTGTTTTCCCTGTTTGAGCACTCTCTTCTAGTTGTTCTTAGGCTCAACAACTCCCTCTGCTGACAAAAGACCGGAACCAAGGAAGTGTTTGTTGAACAAAGCAAACATTTTCAATGAGCTACAATTGAGTATAAGTTTTAAGTAGGACACTGTTTCGTTATGTGTGTACAGTTGCTTTTCTATGAGATTTTTAAAAATTTGTTAACAGCAGTTTGTCATTGACCTGATCTCTGTGATGGCCCCGGAGGCTTGCCCTGGTTTGTTGTCATAGATCCTGACCTTGTATCCTCCACTCAGGAACACCATGGACCAGGAGCGGCCAATAAGACCACTTTATAGTGCAGTATAGACAATATTAGAAAAAACAGAAAACATAGATAAGGCACATATAATATATCTACTGACATTACTGAAAGCGAATATAAAACTAGGAGCATATTTGCGATCTAAATCTTACAGTGGACTTTTGTCTGACAAATAAGAAAGCACAGATTTAAAGACATGCATGCGTGCAAAAATCCTGTGAAAAAAATCATTGAATGAAATTGCAAAACATCTGTAAAGACAACGTGTACCTGGAGACCCACAGATCAAATCTAAACACTATATCAACACAATACGAGATCAGCTTTGCAAAATCATTGTATTTCTCAAAAGCAACGCAGTACAGACACCTGACAGGTAACATCCGTATACACTTAACAACAGAGTTTAAAGACCACACTAACATTATGCTACATAAACACAGCAACATATCCGATTATAACATTGTTTAGCTTGATAGACTGACTTAAACAAGCTCTTTACCTCCCGATAACTGTAATAATTTGTCCTTTTAATGAACTCATGTCAAAGTCTTGTGTGCAGAAGCTACTTCACAACACTGCCAATGTCTTCAGACAGAGTCATGTGCATGAAACCGAGGCGGAGCTACGGCGTCTCACAAGAGACAAAATACACTTTCTATGTTTTTTTAATTTGTCCTATTAATTCTTATTAATGCTTAGAAAATTAATATATTTATTATGTAAATATTTATAACATATTACGAATTTTGGATGGTTAACCATAATAGATGCAACAACCGAAAGAGAAGCGTTGTAAAAATCGCTAGTGGGTAGCCTATGGCAACCCGTTTCTGTATCCTAGCAACCGAGCCACTACATTCAGTGTAGCTAGCTAGCTAGCTGCGCTATAGACACGCTGTTTTTTTTTTGTCTTAAACGATCATTTATTTTGATTTTCCATTTTACAAATTACTTCAGTAAACAATAAAGGTAAGTTAAACTATTATATATATAAATCACAGACGTTGGCAAATAATTTTGACTCTTGTGATACTGCGTTTGGTCGCGTACGCAAACTGTTAATCTGTACATTTGTATTTCCAATGACATTATGTTAGCAACTAACATATTTATTCACAAAAACACAATGTGTAAAACCTGTAACGGTTGATCCTTTTTGTCTACTCGAAATGTACCAACTGTAAAGTCTGGATATATAAGTAACTGTCACCGTTGCTGCCACAAATGAATGCAATCGTATTTACATTTGTTTTATAGTTTATGCTAGTTAAAATCTTCATGTGTGTTTTCCTAGATAATGGAAAACGTTCACCTAGCCCCAGAGGAGGAGGAAGATGATCTTTATACAGGCTATAATGACTATAATCCAACATTTGATTCAGAGGTAAATAAATACTTTACCTTTAGTTTTGCATTTATTTTAAAATCCTTGTATTCTTTTATGCGTAGTGGCTGTTGTGTCTCCGCAGGATCTTCACAATGATGCTGGCTTTCAGCAGGCAGTACGGACTAGTCATGGAAGAAGACCACCTGTAAGTCTTACTGGTCTTACTTCATGGACCATTCAAGTTTTTGTTCTGAAAGACACATTTTGTATTTTGCTCCATCAATAATAAATACTTAATGTACTCATTATAATATTTTGTAGATGACAGCAAAATTTCCCGGCACTGCTATTGGAGGGCGACCAATAGGAACAGCTTATGGAGTGAGTAGAGCATGCATTAGTAAATCTAATGCATTTCTGAGTGACAGGTTTGCTTTTTTAGTGATGGAGAGATAATATGTGAGAATATATGCTTCCTTAAATACTTAGGAAGAAAGCAGTCAGGACAGGGAAAGAGTTAGGCTTCTACAGGTGAGATAATATACAGTCAGCGCAGTAGAAAAAAACAAGCACATTTCTGCTGTTTAATTCAGTCCATGTTTCATAAAGTAATTGTGAGGCACAATCTGTGGTAAACTGATAGTAAATGGATGCTGTTTATGTATTCTCATGGGTTTATATTTTTAATGTTTATATTTTAGGCTCGGATGCCCGTGGGCACTGCTATGGGAAGACCAATGACTGGAGCAGTTCAGGTGAGATCTCTTATGGTGTTATTTTGTATGTTCGTGGCATGTCATGGAATTGTGTTAATTTAATGTGTTTTTATGTGATACGCAGGATGGTGCAGCTCGGCCCATGACAGCTGTGCGGGCAGCTGGTTATTCTTCAGCTTTGACTAAAGGTAATTTCATCCATGAAACCTAATTACATACTTTATTACTTCTGAGATAGTCTTTTAATCTGTATTAAACAGTACAAGATAAAACGCATGGGGACCTACTGGTTTCTCAATGTCTTTATTTGAATGGTCTTTTCAGGCTCAGCGTTTGATCCACTGGGACAATCAAAAGGACCAGCACCTCCATTAGAGACAAAGAGTGAAGACACGTATGTGTTTTCATAGTGCTTGAGAAGTTTCGTTTTCTAGATCACATACCATGGACTTGTTTTCTTTCACAATCTTTCTTTCATGACTTTTTGTTCAGTCCGGAGGAGAAAATAAAGATCCTGGAGAAAAAGGTGAATGATTTGATAGAAGAAAGCTGTTTCGCTCATGCACGTGGAGATCTGCAGCTGGTGAGTTTTTTTGCTTCCACAATATAAAGAATAATGTTTTGAAAAGATGCTGAGTTGTCATTTTTCCACAGTCCCTAGAGAAGGCCAAGGAGGCGGGTAGAAAGGAAAGAGCTTTAGTGAGACAGAGGGAACAAACAGGCACTGCGGACCACATTAATCTGGATCTGACCTATTCAGTGAGTTCATGGTTCTATAGTTCACCCCTTGATTGGATTCTGTGGTTCCTACTGAAGATTCATATGATAACTTTCCTGTCTGTTAAGGTGCTGTTTAATTTAGCAAACCAGTATGCCAATAATGACATGTACACAGAGGCCCTGAACACTTACCAAGTTATTGTGAAGAATAAGATGTTCAGTAATGCCGGTAAGGGAATGTGTTCAGTTTTAATATACACATTGTTATTGTTATGTTAATATTTAAAATTGTTATTACTTAACAGAAACGTTACTGAAACATTCTTGTGTCAGGTTTTTTAAACTGTTCTGTCTGCTGTAGGACGATTAAAAGTGAACATGGCAAATATCTATTTCAAGCAAAAAAACTACACAAAAGCCATCAAATTTTACCGCATGGCTTTAGATCAGATCTCAAACGCCCACAATGCGATGAGGTCAGTATTTCTAGCATCTACAAACTGCGTGTTTAAATTCATATTAAAATCACTAAGTAATGGTCAGCAGTGTATCATGATTATGAAAGTTGATGCTTTTCTTGTTGTATAGGATCAAGATCATGCAGAACATTGGAGTTGTGTTCATACACATGGGTCAGTACTCAGATGCCATCACCTCTTTTGAGTACATCATGAGTGAGAGTCCCAACATAAAGACGGGCTTTAACCTCATCCTGTGCTATTATGCCATCGGAGACCGTGAGAGAATGAAGAAAGCTTTCCAAAAGCTTATCTGTGTGCCTCTCGGTATTGATGACGAAGACAAGTATATTCCTTCAAATGTGAGTGTATTTTTAAAATCCAGTTCATACATTCGGTGTTATTTTGTTTTGTTTTAAATGTCTGTTTTATAACTTTAGGACGATGCTCATGCAAACATGGTGATTGAGGCTATAAAGAATGATAAACTTCACCAAATGGAACGAGAGAGGTATTCTAATACATTCTCTTGGAACTGGACTGTAAGACTGAAGTTTAATTTTAGCAAATCTGCATTGGTACTATTAGTAATTGTCCTTGTTTGCTACTTTCCAGGAAGGCACTAGCAGAAAAATACATTATGACTGCCGCTAAGCTTATAGCTCCAGCTATAGAATCGTCATTTGCGGCAGGGTTTGACTGGTAAGTTATTGATTTGTCCACAAGGGGGCGTTGTAGTGCAGTCACTTCCATGACAATTGAAACGTGTAGGACACTATGTAATATTTATTTTAGATCATAACGGTTCATTTTAACTAATTAAGACACTATGCAGCAGATTTAGATAAATTGTCAATATTTTAATATGGTTCCTGGCTTTGCAGGTGTGTAGATATGGTGAAGGGTTCACAATATGTGGAACTGGCAAATGACTTGGAGATCAACAAAGCTATTACTTACCTAAGACAAAGGGACTTCAAACAGGTATATAGATCCTGCAGATACACAACAGAATTGTGTTGCTTGTGATATTTTCCGCAGAACAGGGTCATAATGCTCCTTGTCTGTGTGGAACCCTTGTTTCTGTCTTCTAACACAGTACACATTCAATTGTCTTTTGTTTTTATGATCTGTCCATCTGCATGACTCTTGAGGCTGAGGTATGTTTGTGTTATTGGAAAACGTGTGTGTTTCTGTCTGCAGTAGTCCTTGTGTACCTGTGTGGTGATGTTGTGTTGCTTTGGCTGTCTCATTATATGTAGAAGCAAATTAAATGTAATTGTTACTCAGATGTATTTAGGTATTATGCAACAAAAGTAGTAACTGACCATCTATCCAAATTCAGTCCCTATTAATCACTATGCATGTGATTAATCACAGTCTTCTATTCTGTCCAGGCAGTGGAGACCCTAAAGATGTTTGAGAAGAAGGACAGTCGGGTTAAAAGTGCTGCCGCCACTAATCTTTCCTTTCTGTACTTTCTGGTGAGTTCAGAGAACCAGCAGTTGTTGTGTTGATTATATTGAGTTAACAGGCCTTCATAAATGTGCTCTTGTGCACATTTATGTGTGTTTCTCAGGAGAAGGATTACGATCAGGCCGACCGCTATGCTGAGTTGGCCATGAGCGCTGACCGCTACAATCCCGCTGCCCTCATTAACAAAGGCAACACGGTGTTTGTGAAGGACGACTATGAGAAAGCAGCAGAGTTTTATAAGGAGGCTCTTCGCAATGACTCGTCCTGCACCGAGGCTCTCTATAACTTAGGTGTGTCATCATTAACGTGACTTCTTAAAGGGGCAGTTCACCCAAAAATGATTTGCTTAGCCTCATAAATATTGTATGGAATATTGTGTGGAATTCTTTAAAGACTTTTCTTATTTAAAGTCCCTATTTTTGGTGTGACAGCAGAAATCCTTGTTTTCTCATACAGGTTTGACTTATAAGAGGCTGGGTAGGCTGGAGGAGGCCCTGGAATGTTTTCATAAGCTCCACGCTATCCTCAGAAACAGTGCTCAAGTCATGTATCAGCTGGCTAGCCTGTATCCTTCCTTCTCCGGTGACTCTCATTGGTCAATTATTGCATTCTGGTGTCAAATGTTTTTGTGTGTTGAATACCAAACTGTACATTCAATATACAGTATCCCCATTTTCTCAGTGGGCTTTATTTTGTGATAATGATCTTCTCACTGTATATTATTTTGTACTTGTATTCAAAAATTTATGTAATGTTAAATTTTATTTAGCTAAGAAAAAGAATACAGTAATGTGAGGAGGGTAAGTGTAGGTTAATTTTCTTAAAAGCAGCTTTAGATATGAGATGTTGGAAGACCCTCACCAGGCTATTGAGTGGCTGATGCAGCTTACCAGTGTGACCCCAACAGATGCTAAGGTGCTGGCCAAACTAGGAGATCTGTATGACAATGAGGGGGATAAATCACAGGCTTTCCAGTATTATTATGAGGTAAACAAAGCCCACTGCTTAATATTACATAGAAACAACATGGTTGTGAATATTACGGATATTGTTTAAATAAAAGAAATGTCTTTGTCTATGTTTGCCTATGTTCAGAGGTAAATTGTTCCTAAAAATTATCTTGGATTAAATCAGACTAGTTCACCCAAATATTAAAGTGTTGTCATAATTTTTTCAACCTTATTTAATTCATTTTAAGCTGATTTTCATCTTGTATGCATCTTGTTTTCCATACAATGAAAGTAAATGGCGATCATGTCTTTCAAACTCTAAAAACTCATTCAGTCATCTTATTCCCTATGATAGTTTTGTGTAAGCTCTGTAAATTCAGTGAACAATGGTATTCATATTTAAAATATAGCGTATGCGTTGTACTTTTGTGTTTTTTTTTAAGTTCATTTTGTGATTCTTGGAGTTTCACATGCACTTGTTTACTTTTATTTTCATTGTATGGAAAATAGCAGTTTAGACAGTCACCTGATGTCTTCCACAGAAGAAAGAAAACAGGATTTGGAATGTAATGATGTAATGAGTAATGACAGAATTCAGTTTGGGGTGAGCTATCCCTTCAACAGAAGCAGCATTTTGAAATAACATTTAAATGGTGGTGTTTGTTTGTTTCAGTCATACAGGTATTTTCCCTCGAACATTAGCGTCATTGAATGGTTGGGAGCATATTACATTGACACCCAGTTCTGTGAGAAAGCTATTCAATATTTTGAGAGAGCTACCCTCATTCAGTAAGTTACTCATGAAACCATTATTGAATGCATCATTGTTTGTTTTGTTTCTACATGTACATTATGGATGTGTGTATATTCATTTCAGACCAACGCAGGTGAAGTGGCAACTGATGGTGGCCAGCTGTTACAGAAGAAGTGGTATGAGCTTTATTTCAACCAAACTTGATAATAAAGCATTTTTCAGACAGTAAGGACCTTCTAAGTCATCATTTATGATATGTGTTTTTCAGGGAATTATCAAAAGGCACTTGAGACTTACAAGGAAATTCATCGGAAATTTCCAGAAAACGTTGAATGTACTCAACACAACTCCTATCTTTTGATTTTCTGCAGCCATCTGGTATCTATGTCTATATATCTATGTGTTTCTCTGTTGGGCAGGTCTGCGCTTCCTGGTCAGGCTGTGCACAGATATGGGATTAAAAGAGGTGCAGGATTATGCCACCAAACTCAAGAAAGTTGAGAAGATGAAGGAGATCAGAGAGCAGGTACTCACTGATGGATCCATTTAACTGTTGGCTTCTTTTAATGTGATAAATGGCATAAAATAGACCAGTGGGAGTGAATAGTGACTCAAAAACTTTGGATCCTGCACGGAATTGTCTTGAAAGTAAAACAGCTGCTTCTAAATCAAGTGTGGAGGGTTGAAATTTACTGAAATGACCCCTAATGGTTTTTACTTTCCTTTACTTTTGCCAGGAAACTTTTTAGTGTAGTTGCGTTTTGAAAAGAGAAGATTAATGAAAATTCTTCTGTATTCCATGATTGGACAGTGAAGGTTGATGATTTGGGAAGCTACTATGTTTAAAAACAGAGCAAGACAAATAAGCAATATTTACCTGCAGGCTAATATTTATAGCATTTACTGCCGTTTGTCTGGTCTGACAGAGGGTGAGGTCTGGGAGGGACAGCAGCGCTCGGGGGCGGAGAGAAGGCAGTGCTGGCAGTGGTGAGTGGACATTTTGAAATAAAATGCTCTTCGTTTAATATATCAAAGCCTTTACTTTCATTTTTAATGCTTTTTTGTTGATCTCAATCTGTTCTCTGCTTCTCTTGACAATATGCTGAACAGGAAACACTTCTAACCTTACACACACTCTCCCTAAGAAACCCTCTGGTATGACTGTAGTTTCTGTTATAGAGTCTCTTCTGCTGGACACAGTTAGTGGAGATGAGCGAAATTTTCTGGATCCCATAAATGTGTTGTTCTAGGTTGATCAAAATTACACGATTTATAGAACCACATCCCCCTTAGATTTGTGGTAGAAGGTCAAAAACAATAAGATGTTAATTGTATTTTATAGTAATAACAATAATAGTTTCTCTTTACTCCTCACTGGGACATCAGATGTGGATCTCGTTCAAGGTGATGTTCAGTTGTCAGCTTCAGGTAGTTCTGGGTCTAAAGATGATTCTGTTTCTAATACAGTCTTGCGTTAAACGCGTGTTTAGAGCAGCGACTGTCGTCAACCTTTTATTGTATCTCACTGCTTTCCCCCCCAATATTTTCTTT
>JAZGTK010018375.1:0-11871 GCA_036877625.1 Ambastaia sidthimunki | reverse complement strand
ACACACTGTGTTGACCAGCCAGCTCTTTGACCGCACAATTACAGGGTTTGTTTTGGCATTGTGGAACTCTTTAATGCTGTCTAAACCTCTGTTAGGGAGGATGCAGTGTTTTGATTCTGTTTATCAGTACTGTTACACAATCCATATACTGTAATAAGTATATAATTAGTGGCTATGCAGCCATAATTCTAGGTTAGGTTAAAGCGTGTGTGTGTGTTTTATTACTGGAAGACATTACACTCATTCTGTTTTGATGTAGATGTTTGTCCAGTATAAACACAGCCCTGGAAACATAAATATAACCGTTCCTAAACTTTGTTTACTTTGCTTTTAATTAACACATTAATTTCACCAGAAGTCATAGTATATAAATACATTCAAAATTTAAAGAGGAAGCATTGATTAAAATCAAATTTTTCATACTTTTTTAATTAAAGGATTCAGGGTACTGCATAAACATTCTCTAACGTTCATAACACAGAACTCCCCGCCTGTCCAACCAGACCATTTAATCTTTGCATTTTCAAAATCATAAACACAGAACCATCTCGAACTGTATGCAGAGCACACATAAGCGTTTAATTATTGTACTCTCTGTACTGTCATTTCTAGATCATTAAAGTCTTGCTGCATTGTGGGAAAAATATATTTCTAGGCAGTGTGTTGTAAGGGTGAGAGAAGGCAGATGTGTGTATGCATGCCTAAAGTTTAATTAAAAGTCTAGCTGTGGAGGATTTGCAAAATCTTAATCGGTCCACTGCCTGCTGCTTTCCGTTTATGCTTTGGCATATAGCTGACCGCAACTACTGGTCTAGGATCAGTTTCTCCCTTCCCAAATACAAAGCTTCACTATTACTATAATCGACAAGCTGACTCTGGATCAGTGGCTGTGGGCAACATAATTCTACATTGATTAAAAAAGATATAAAATGGAATAAAACACACTGTATGATGGAAATGAAATTGGTTAATCTTGTGTAAAAAGAATTATTTTAAATTATGAGTCTGCACTGTGACTTTGGATGTTGAGATAAATTTTTGTATCTTTAACTTCTTTAACTAAAGGCACTTGTATGGTTATAGCTGGTTTAAATAATGCAGTGTAAGACTTGTGGTAGTTTATTCAGCAATTCTGTGGAGGAGTTGTTAGTCATTTCACATGTAAGAATGTTATGCAACATATTTACATACAGAAGTCTTGAATATAAAGGAGTTTAAGTTACACATCAGAAGATCAGAATTGTCTTGCAAAACTACATTTTGATTTAGAGCTTATAAAGGGATTTTAGGAAAACAAAATACTACAGGATTGTAGAAAATATGCTGACAGGAAATGTCTACATTTCCTGCAGTGTAATGTCTGTGCTCACCTGTGGTGCTCTTCATAAAAGCCTCTTCACAAAAGGTGCTCTTTATAGTCTCTGTATGAACCCTGGTTTGATCTGTTTTCTAGTCTTTTAGTAAAAAATTAAGGTCCCTCCCTGTGAGAATTTTTGTGTGTAGTCGCTGTGTTGGCAGTGTGTTGGTAGAGTTTGGACCAATTACAAACCGCCTTCTGAAGAGTGTGTGTGAGGTCATTCTATATGAATAACTGCACATTTAACTCTAAAATACACAAGTAAATTATACATATACAAAATACTGATTGTTTGATTGTAACATTAACGTCAGCGACCAAACTTTTTGAGTACATTGACAGCTTTAATTACATTTTTGGCCATTTGTATTAATCGTGTATAATGTAAATCTCTTCTTCACAAGCATTTACTGTCTTCGCAAGCATTAGTTGCTTAGACAATAAGTCTATGCTCTCTCTCTCGCTCACTCTCTCTCTCGCTCTCTCTCTTGCTCTCTCTCAGGCAGTGTTTAGGGTGTTTTGTCTCGGCTTGTCTCAGGTCGTGACTGCATCCCTAACTGCATCTGAAGATAGTACAAATCTCTGGTGTATAGCTGTTGGAAACAAAACCATATTTCCTCTTGAGATGCACACATTCATACACAGATCTGCACATGCACAAACACGTACTGTAATTCTCAGCCATGTCAGATGGGACACAGTTTGGGATTTCTGATCATCATTATATGTGTCCATGGGAATTACCATATAACTGTGATAGTATTTAGTGATAGTACCATAATTTAGCAGTATTTTGTTGAACTTGGTACTGTGAAGTTTGGACAGGTAAGAGTTAAAACATGTAGAATATGGTTTTCTGTGGAGTGCCTTAAATTATGTAAATTCAGATAAAAAGATGATTTTGAAAATGCATGAATGTAAGGAAAAGTGTTTCTCTTTATTTCTCACTCATTTCTCAGGGAGCATCAGCCTTGTTTGATATGATAGAGTACTATGAATCTGCCACTCATCTCAACATCTCCTTCAACAAGCACATTGGCACCCGCGGTTGGCAGGCCGCCGCCCACATGATGAGGAAGGTGGGGCTTAACTGTAATTGACATGTCAGTCACCCAATTACAATCATTTCACTCTTTTCATTTTGTGGGATTGCCATACATGTCTGTTTATGTATGTATGTCTCCAGACGAGTTCTCTGCAGTACCTTGATGCCCGTAACACTCCACTGCTGGACCATTCGGCTCCATTCGTGGCCAGAGCTTTGAGGATTAGCGGGAGTCTGACTGTCCTGCACCTGGAGAATGCCGGCCTCTCAGGACGACCGCTAATGCTATTGGGTCAGAATACAGTGCATTTTAAAGACACTTTAAAGCATGTTCCAAAACCTAAGAAGCTGCTTATTTGAGCAACATTTTTAGACAACATAGCCTGAATTTGTTTTAAACAGTGAGCGTCAATATGCTGCATTATAAGCTCTCATTTTTGTCAGGATGTAAAGCACAGGAATGTAATAATAGGATTGTAATCTTAATTATTACCAGTGGCATCTTATCAGTAATTATTTGAGTACCTTTGGTAGCTCAGACATGTTTTTCTGACGTGTATAATTCTGTTTGAGGCATAAGGAGGGAAATACATTTAAATGGAAAAACTCTTGGATTTTTTACCATTTTCTTCCAATGCGATGCGAACGAATCAGTTCAAAGAATTACTCTTTAAATTACACTTTGCGTGTGTGTGTGTGTTCAGCCACAGCTCTGAAGATGAACATGAACCTTAAAGAGCTGTATCTGGCTGATAATAAACTCAACAGCCTGCAGGATTCGGCTCAGTTGGGGAACCTGCTGAAGTTCAATTACAACATCCAGATTCTGGACCTGAGAAACAATCACATCCTGGACTCAGGTCTGATTTCAGCTCGCCTCATCTTTCTCAGTTACTCTGTGTTTTTGGTTGAATGAAGTGTTATGAGTCTTTGTTAAATTGTCTCGTTCTGGTCTACTTTTGCTCCTGTTACCTACATTTGTGTGTGCGCGTGCATGCATGTGTGTGTAAAACCTCTAAAACTGCAGAATGTTTTCTGTTTAGGGTGGGGTTTAGAGTGTATATTAGGTTATGTTGTTTATTGCTAGCTGGGTATAAAAACAATTGAATTCCATGGAATGTCCCCATTTAGATAAAATAAGTGTGTGTGTGTGTGTGTGTGTGTTCCACAGGGTTGGCGTATGTGTGTGAGGGTCTGAAGGAACAAAGGAAGGGTCTGGTCACTCTGGTGCTCTGGAACAACCAGCTTACACACAATGGCATGGGCTACATGGCTGCTGCTTTGGTAAAAACATACATAGATCAGATATACCCACAGCTAAGGCATCCATGCACAAGCCCACAGGTTACCACTATATTACCTATGTACAATATTAGCAGCTTAACGTGTCTGAAATGTAGATTCTGTCTTATTGGTCAATAAGGTTTTCATGGACAAAGAAAACAAATATTGACCTATAAAATAAGAATAATATATCGTTTAGTCCATATAAATGCATTGTTTTGATTTTAAAATCTCTTACTCAGGGTACAGTAAATAGACCCGTACACATATGACATTAGACATTTGTACTTGGAATTAATAAGACACAAATATACATATAAGGCCCCAATGCTTGTAAAATGACTGAAAATATAGCACATTCACTCCAGGAATGATGACTATGAGATGGAGAAACAGAAGAGCTTGTCCTCATTCAGTCAGATGGTCATTATGAAAATTGAGACGCAGCCGAGAGCACTGTGCTACTCTTCATGTGTGCTAGCTGCTGACTGCGCACCCACATGTTTGCATGTGTCCTAGTGTTATTTTGTTAATTAAGGATAGTGCGCAATGGTAACACACACATTTTCTCACAGGCTTGAGTGTAATGCACTGCAGGTTTTTGGAACACGCTATGCATTTTCATACCAAAATCCATTCTGCACACTTTACAGCAGATAGTACTTCCTGTTAAGTTCTCCAACTGGGATAAACTTAAACAAATACAGATGGAATGAGTTAATTGTAAGAAGGCCAACTAGTTGATCAGACAAGCCACTGACCTGTCAAGTTTGACAATATGTATTTTAGCACATCCCTAGGCTGGCATTCCTGTTTTATCTCCTCTTTCTTCTTTTTCCATCCACTTGCCTTCATTTTTATTGAACTGTCTCCTTTATTCCCTGCTGCTTTAGCCGTGTACTCAGAGTCTGGAGACACTGAACTTGGGACATAACGCGGTGGGGAATGAGGGCGTGCACAAGCTCAAAGATGGTCTGATAGCCAACCGCTCCATCCTGAGGCTGGGTCTGGCCTCCACCAAACTGTCCTGCGAGGGTAAGCATTTGTAGCACAAAGTAAAAGTGAGACAAGAAGTTTGTGTAGAATGACAGATTAGTTGCCTTGGGTGTAGTAGGTGTATCGCTGTGCTTGTTTAGCATGTAGATGATGTAATGTGTGGTTGGGTGTTTGTAACAGGAGCGGTTGCTATAGCAGAGTTCATCGCTGAGAGTCCACGACTCCTCCGGCTAGACCTGCGGGAGAATGAAATAAAGACGGGGGGTCTCATGGCTCTCTCTCTGGCCTTCAAAGTGAACACATCTCTGCTCCGACTCGACCTTGACCGAGAGCCCAAGAAAGAGACTGTAGGTTGATTGAACAGGAGGAGAAACAATTTTCACTTAATAAAAATTAGGACTGGGAATATTGAATATTTGAATCGAACATTTGCAATATTTTTGCTGGTGTTGTAAAATTGTGCAACATGAGGGACATCACAATGATTTTATTTACGGCTGTATTTGTATTTACTTTTTTTTTTTTTTACTTAGAGTAAATATGTGTTGAATTTGTAATATAATACACTGGAGGCTGACACTTGCAGTTTTGTTGTGCTTGGACTATGACTATAAAGTTCTAAGGTTAAAGCACTTCATGTTTGACTAAAAGTTTCCCAAAGGCTGCAATCCTTCCTTGTCTAAAATGTGCAGGTATGATATATATTGTGAAGATACATTTTAGGTTGACGCTGCAGCACATGCTGGTTAACAGCTGCTTTAGCCCTGTAACTGTAGCATTGGCCTTTCTCATTACATAATTGCTTTGCCTTTCCTCTTCTCTTACAGGTGAAGAGCTTCATTGAGACACAGCGCGCCCTGCTGGCAGACATTCAGAATGGCTGCAAGAGGAACTTTATCTTGGCCAAAGAGAAAGAGGAGACCGAGCAGAAGATGAGGCAGTCAATCTCTATGGCAGAGATCGCCACAGAGGAACAAGCCCAAGAGGTTGAAGATGAGGATCCCTCAGCTTGTACTGAGAAGGATGAGATTGAAAACTCTGATGGTCAGGGTGAGACATCAGAGGAGGACAATGAGGAGAGCTCATCTGAGAACCAGGTGGTCAAAGATCAAAACCCCACAGCGCAAGATGACTCAGACTCAGACACTGAGGATGAGGAGGTTGCAGAAGAGGCAGGTGTTTCTGCACAGACCACATCTCCAATACAGATCCCCCCCTCAGCTGCAGCTCCACATGCCTTTATGATCACGTCCCCTACACCCCCTGCGCCTGCGTCTCCAGCTGTCATTTCTGGTATTACGGTGACCGAAGCCACTGTGGCCCCTGGAACCCCACCATCCCCTGGCCGGTGCTTCTCTGTGTCCAGCCCTGGCAGAGGACACAAGATCTTTATGGTAACACGAGTGGAGAGCCCTCCAGAACAGCAACAGCTGGCTGCATTACCTAAATTCATCCAGGAGAGGGCAGCAGAGAGTCAAACATCTGCCGCACAGAAACAGACAACAGCTCCTAAAGCAACTTTAGACGCACCTTCAGAGCTGCCTGAACAGAAATCAACAAATTCTCTTACCGGCCTTCATGAAAGAGAGACACCAGCAAAGATCCAGCAGTTCTCTGAACAGCCTTCACAAATAAAGTCAGACGTCAAACATGAGACGCCACAACTGGCCAAATCTGATCTCAGTACAGAAACTACAAGCGGTTTGCTTGAGAAACAGACCCCAGAGAAGCCCCCTGTTGAGCCACTCACCCACAACAACGAGATGTCAATGCCTTTACTTGCAGTGGGCAAGCAGGAAAATGTAAAAGAACGCATTAATTCTGAGAAGGTTCTGTCTGAACAGGAAGCTTCAATGTCAGGAAGCTCACATGAACCTCAATGTGTGAGATCTGAGCAACCGGTTGCTGTGAGTATTCCATTGGAAAGTAAAACTGAGTCTCGCATAGAGCAATTAACAATTAACACACAAAAACTGCAAGAGACACAAAATACTAAAGAGCAAGACCAAACCCTGTCCTCTCGTGCTGAGCAGGAAACAAGCAGCGATTGTCAGGAACTCAACCCTGCCCAAACAAAGCCATTCATTTCAGGACAATCTCAGGAGGGTTGTGTAACGCAAGCAAACGCAAAGTCTTCGATGAGATCTCCTAACGAGAGCTCCACAGAAGAAGTAGAAGGTCTTCCCACTGTGACCAGAGGGGCAACACTGCCCAATGGACTCAAGCCAGAATTTGCCTTTCACCTGCTGGAACCAGAGGGACCCAAACCAGTCAGCTGCATAATGGAGCATGGTGAGTTATCATTTGCATATCATTAGTGCATTTCACTTGAATAAAATATGTATTTGTGTTGCAGTACAATCTTTTAATATGATATTTAGATATGCATTTATGAAATGAAGTGTGTTATGTCTACATGTTAGTCAGCGTGACAGCAGAGTTGAGCTGTGGGCAGGATCTGGAGGAGCTGCTTCTTGATGCTAGTCTGGAAACCAGCAGGGATCCGTAATGCTGTAACAGAGGTAATGCCACTTTTTTTTGGAAACGATTATATTCATAAATGCATTTTACCTTAACCCCCCTTTGTATCTTCTCAGGGTGGATACACGCAGTGAAAATCAGAAGGATTTTGTTGCAGTCAGGCATTCATTCAGATTCTTTGGGTCCTGTTTTCTTTACATCTTTATCTTGTCATTTCCCAGAATCTTCCAAGAGTTTGTGTTAGCTCGTTACAACACGGAGAACTCTGCCTCCCTCAAATTGAAATTAGGAAATCTCATCTTTGTGGTTTTGTCCAAAAAGTTCACTCAACATTCAACATTTATGTCTGTTTCCTGTCACTGTTTAATTAGTGATGTTCTATAAAAACAGTTACCAAAGACACACAAGCAGATAAACACGCTAGCCGTTGACTGTTCCATCCTGTTAGGCGGTTTACTGACACATGACTCACTTCTGCCTCCAAGTAGACTGGAGTTTGTAGTGCAGTAGAAAGACTGACCTCCTCTGTCTACTGGAACAAGCTGAACATACATGTTTGAAACATTTCAATGGTTTCGACTTTCAGATCTTGGGCAGACAAGAATCTCTTTGTTAGTGAGTGTGTGTTGTTCTGTGTCCATGCGTGTGTTAAAGATTACTTGCTCTTATAAAAAACCCTTTCACCAGAGTGGCACACACCCTCTGTTTATTTGTTCCAGCTTCTGTTGTCCTGCTCAGGAATAGTTGTTTGTGTTTGAGCAGTGCGTGAAGTTCTGATCTTTCAAAACACAGGGTGTTCACTCCCACTCTCTGATCTCACCAGGTTCCCTCCACGAACCAGCACTTCTAAAGCCTCTAAAGCATTTTGAACCCTGCGTGAATATCTGAAAGTTGAAATTGACATCTGCCTTGGCTGGACAATTATTGATCTTAAGTGAGTCATCTGTACGATCCAGATGATTTGGATATCACAGACTTCTTTATCCTCTGCTGAAGAAACAAGCATGAAAGTTCTACACCGAATGTAAACAATCTCTTACACACTCATATTCTCATTCTGTCTTCCATCGGTAACCTTGTGTGTCACTGTACATGCTCATCAGAACACTAGACATGACTGCCTTCACCTCTTTAGCTCTTTTTCCTGGTTGCTTGGCTGAATCAGTTTGTATTTATTTTAAAAATCTATTGTGTGATTATTTTTTTTTCCCTTTTTGTTTTCCCCATCTTTTTTTAAAGCTATTTTTGTGGGATTTTCCCCTTTGGTGTATAATTTCAGATTCTATAAAGAGCAAATATTATGTTTAAAGTTTATCTTATTTTGATTGGTGGGGGTTTGGGGAAAGGGGCAGGGCTTTGTTGATTTATATAAATGGGGCTGGAGGTCTAGGTATAGTATAGGTATAGTATATAATGTAAATCAAAAGTATTTAGAGTTAATGTGCTGAGGCCTGTGGCTGCCTTTTACAATAAGGCAGTAGGAGTGCTGGACCACAAGACTTCCTGAAGAAAACACTAAAGTTGTGTGAAGCAACTGCTGCTGGTGACACTAGAAACTAAACTTTACCTTGAGAAAAATATCAAACCACCAACACAGGATAAACAAATGAGCAATGCTTAACATGATAAATATAATATACCATCATCCCAGGGTCTAAGGTTGGTGCTTTTTGTTTATTCTCTCTTTCGCACATCTGGTGGCTGTTGCCTCTTGATTTTGAAGAGAGATGTATATCAACCAGACTTCATAAAGCTCCAGAAAAGTTTGCCTCTACATCCAGATTGTCTTTAACGTAAAAATCAACACTTCTCTGCTGCCCCCCAACCCAGTGTTTGTAATGATTTATTTTTAGCAATTTTTAAACTTACCTGTTAAATTAATCAAAATGTACTGGTAAACACAAAGAGATGTGTATGACTTTTTCCCCTCAAATAAATGCATGTAATTACAAAACATGGCATGTGTGGCTAATGTTTCTATAAAATATATTGCATTTAATATATTTATTACAAACATCCAATTTGATGCAATAAAAAATTAAAAAATGTAATAATAAAAATACTGTTTTTGGGAGAGCAACTGTTTGTTGAAAAGAATCGAAATGTTCCTGTTCTTGTGTATAAATGAGTGCATAAGGAGCATTAAACTGTGTTTTTAGGTTTATATGAAAGTCGCTTCAGGTGGTCTGGTATGCCTACACACCCTGACATGCATCAAACAGCCCTGCCGGTGCAATATGTTTGAGATTATCGAGATTGGTAGATGCTGAGCACAGGACATACATGAGCACAACAGTGGGTGAGAGAGTAAAATAATGAACTCAATTCAGCTGTTACAATTAGTATGTGTGTGTATATATACATTTTATACCTTTTTTATTTTAAAGAATGGATTTTAGAGGTATTTCACTGTTGATGCTTAAAATTATAAATCTTTTAAAGGATTTTCTGTGTAATCCCCAGTCACCTTCTCTTACATAACCACATGAAACCATATGTGAAGCAAACCTATATTTGATATGGATTTGCATTTTCTGAGTATACTGAACTTTTAAAATGTATAAAACATTACACAAAAGGAAGGTTTGCAAGTATTATCAATGACAAAGGTGCAAATATTTTTTTTTACATATAACCAGGGTTTTTTTTTGGTTGTCAAAGTATTTGTTTACAATTACTGATCAACCTGACAACTAGCTCATGATCAAACAGGTTAGAGCCTTAGTTAAGAAATATTTAATCTGGAATGTTTGGACTGTGATGTATAAATTAAAGTGACCAGTGACCGACAAAACTCTGTTTTGGATGATGATAAATAAGATCTACTAAAATGATTTTTGCATCACACAGGTAAGACCTCAGTCTATGGTTACATCACTCTGCATTGCATTGATGGTTGGTTACGTGGCCCATTGTTGATTTAGCGCTTTAAAGAGCCTTTCGGTTGTCAGATTCAATCAGACCTGTTAGTTTTGGGCATACTGTTGTCCTCCAGATCTGTCTGTAGATAACCTTAGGCACAGAGAGAGTTAAAAGAGTCCAAAGGCTCTCCATGTGCGTTCTCTACATAGACGTTCACTTGCGGTGAGAAAAAGACACGGACTTTTGCGAGGTGCTCGGCTTATTGCGGCTCATAAACTCGGACAGCTCCGAGTATTCTCACATGATAGCGATTAGAGGAAGCTCTCTGTGGTGGTCCATAAATTTACTGCATTTACTCTGTGAACTTCGGATCAGCATCCCATGCAAGCTGGAGTTAAACAGCGAATTTTTATACCACTCAAGACATCCCTCTTTAAACAGGTAAATATTACACACACATTTGACTGGTTTGTGTAAGTGTTTAATTAATACCTAGTTTTATTAATCGTAAAAAAAAAACCTGAAACAGTATTATAGCGATAAAATAAAAATAATAATATAATAAGTAAAAAAGCAATTATTTCTTTATATATTGCTTAACAATTAATAGCAAGCATACACACACACATATATATACATATATATATACACACACATTGAAATAGAAATATAATTCGTTTTTAACTCCTATATAGTTACATATAGATGAATGTACAATTTAATTTTAATTATCTGGTAAGCATATGTCAATGGTTTATTGTACAAATACATTTTAATATACAGAGATGCTTGATTACATTAAAAGCCAAGCCTCCAGCCAAGCTAAAAGCACACAGTGATTAAAGCTACACAGACTCTTTTCTCTGATGTAGCTTAATTTTGTAGTTTAGTTTTTCTCTGGGGTTTTCATTATAGTGCAGTTCTTCAAGTTCGCTTTGGAGCTTGTCCAGAAAAAGGCATTCCATTGAGTCAGTGTTATTTTTACAGTCTGAATGCACTGAAGTCCTTATAGAGGTCATGGCAACAGAGAGACATCTTTGAAACTTAGTATTCAGTTCACCCCCTTGATTTTGTTTCTGGTTACTCTTACAACAAACCTCTCTACAAAGACTAATAAAAACAACCATTTCATGTTGTTTCATGTCTAATCTGTGGTTTACTTGGAGTTTCCAAAATCTCAGTATGTGTATGTTTTACAGGTGCAATGGCAAAGATATCTTCTTTTCTGTGCGGCTTTACTTGCATGTGCATGCTGGTCTTGACCTTTGCCTTCTTGGTTTGTGAGATTGTGATTGGCCAGATCTGCAGATCCCTCCTCATCTCTGTGGACAGCTTCCACACGCTCTATGTTTCAATAAATATGTCTCTATCTGCATCAAAGAATCGCCCTAAGGCCGCTATCACCAAGCCTCACCTTCCCTCTACCTGTATGTCAGAAAAACCCCAATCTGTTCCTCACACTTCATGTTTGTCTGATTCCTCCATAACCCCTGGCCCATCTCTTCCAAACATCTCTTTGCCAACTGGTCCAGCTTCGGGGACAATGGGACGGCCCAGCATTCCCCCTGATGGGGAACCCTACAGCAGGATGCGTCTCAAACCTTTAGGTGTTCTAATCTCTGCTTTGCTGTTGGCATCACAGTGTGTCTCCATTAGCCTGGAGATTCTCACCCGTCTTGTGCAGCCAGAAGTCATTCAGTATCCATACTTGTCTATTATGGTTGGAGCAACTAGTCTGTTATTCAATATACTAGTATTGACCTGGAGAAAGAGAGGCAGAGGAATGTATAAAGCTGCTGATGAGATCAAGTTTTCAGAGCTGATAAAAACTGACCCTCACTCAACA
>JAZGTK010018374.1:0-11871 GCA_036877625.1 Ambastaia sidthimunki | reverse complement strand
TGCCTCGCGGATGCTTGCGCTATGTATTGGCATTTTAAAAGTGAGAATTATGTCAGCCATTTGGAACAAGTAAATTAGAGAAAGGGTCATCACAAAATACTGCTGTCCCCCAGTGAACTTTTTGCTCAGGGATGCCGCTTGCCTTTTTGTGTGGGTGGGTGCAAGTGACAAAGCCTAGCATAGCGGAACAATCCAAAACAACTACAAAATGGGAATTGATGGAAAGAAGTCAAAAGTTTAATTTATTTAATTAAAACTATTTTGTCAGAATAACATCACTAAGCAGAAGACAGAAGCCTCACTCACTGACCTAAGATGACCTTAGGGGGACACAGGTTTGAGACTAACCAGGATCGTGTCCTGATCTAGTTTTCCCTTTACTCATCCCAAATTTCCCACCTACTGTTCTGTAAAACAAGGGCTGAAAAGAACTTCTAGCCTCTGCTGCATGTGACAAAAAATAAAATTTCAAACATAGCGGCACATGATTTCCATGTTTTTTAAAAAGCAAATAGCTCACAGCTCAATCAATTTGCTTTTTTTGCTCAGTTATCACAGTCATATTTCTTTACATTTGAAAAAAGATACTAATATACTAATATACTGAGATATACTTTAATATACTGACTTTGTTACAGACCCCACACACTATAGATCTGACAGCTTCTTTTAAACCAGCTGATTTATGGCTTGTGTATACAGAGGGAAATATTTACAGCACACCAGCCACCCAGACAATGATGCATACAGGTGAAGAAAAAAATACCAGAACCAGGCTTGGGCACCCCACACATCAGCGTTCCCTTTTCTTTGACCTTTGCTTGGCAGTTTTGCTGATGTGTACGTGGGTGCTGGCAGGTATAAATGAATCTCAATTTCCTTTATTAATTTTCCATGTCACTACAAACTTGTTTTTGAGGAGACCTCTCTAGGCGTTTACGCTCTGCGAAGTCGAAAGCTTATTACAGAGTTCCGCATGAGTAATTTTTGATGTGGGTAGCGTCTATTGACTGTACTTCAGCTTTTAGCAAAGAATGGCTTTTTTATTCACCTTTGTCAATGTATTTGCTGCGACCAAGCTTATATGCTAATCTGCTAATCATTAGTTTGGTACATTTAATTTGGAAGTTCTCCTGATGTCCTAAGCCAACAAAATGTAATGCTAATTTTCACTCTAGTACTTCCGTAGTTTGTACAAGGACAAAAGTCTGTAAACATCAATACAGGGCACTGACTACATCAGTGTCAGATGTATTTTCATCATAGGATGATGAGGTTATCTGTTTGTTCCACAGATGTTTGGCATGTCCTAGCATATGGTCATGTGCTGTGCACCTGCATCTAGAAACACCTGGTGTCAAGCCTGCCACCTTTGAGGGTTTTTTTAGCATCTGGTGTCAATCATTGGTAACTAACTTAGATACTCAAACCAAGTACACATTTTAATTTAGGTACAATCCGGACACCTCTGTTTACAAACAAACAAGAAAGCCTAAAAGACAAACGGCCATAGCTTTTATCTTAAGCATCTAAACTCAGACCAAGCGCATTGTGTGTGCGCGTGTTCAAGAAGGAGTAAGACTGAGGGAAAGAGAGAGAGAAAGAGACAGGTGGAGAATAACTTTATTTGAGATACGATGGCATGTGTCTCTCAAGCAAGCAGGCTGCTCATTGCAGGCACTTTCTTTGACTGGCTGCTCAGATGTCAGCTGTCACAGTTCATCATAGTGTGCTGAGGTGAAGAAAAAACAAACAGCTGCCATCTCTCCATAGGCAGGAATCATGCAGGTAAACACTGAATAACAGTCAAACTCCCTATTCCAGTGTGGGACTCCACAGGTCACAAATGATCCAAATATTCCCACACAGCACTGACTCCATCATTTTAAGAAATGATTTTTTTTTTCAGAGGAAAAATCTGACCATCCCTTAATTATAACAATGCATTTCTGAAACTAAGCTTTAAACATTGGCTGCACCTGCATGAAATGTTCCAACATGTTTCTGCTTAACAAATAAAAAGAATAATTAATACATTATCCACATAATCACAGTCAGGTGTAAATGAGTAAAGTGATCTCTCAAGGAAAGCACTATAAGGCTTAAAATATTAAGAATAAGAACACATAGCTTATGTTTTTAAGTCTTCACTGCATGTCACTGCATGTCCAATCTCGCATTTCAGTAAAGGTAAACAAGCGTTTTTAATTATTTTACACAGAGATCAGGCGCCACATTCTCAACGTAGATTGTGGGATGGACGGCCTCAGAAAAACGTGCCATTCTGGCGTTGTTAGAGTCACTGCAATGAAAATTGAAAATTGTCAGTCATGAAAATTGACAAGATCAATAAAGAACTTGTTGCAGTTAGAACAAATATTTACATTAATAGCTTTTACGGCTAGCTGCAGCTGGTTAAAACACAATATTGCACATATATAGAACAGCATTAAAGTTAAAGGTTTTCTTAAAATTTAGTTTTTTGTTTTGTTTGGTTGCATGTTTGTTTGTGCTACACAACATCTTACATCTTGGTACTAGGTACCTTTTCCAATAGACAAACAAATAAATAAATAAATAAAATTAGTGCATGACTCTTCAGTTTGACCCTCTTGCAGTCTAATTCCCAGTCACACCCAAAAACAAAAGCCTGTGGTGAAAAAAGTCTAAGATTGACCTGCAACACATTAAATGTCTAGCTGTATGCACCCAGTGCTAACAGTTTGCTCATAATCCTACCAAATCGCCCAGTCTTCTGGACACCTGACCCAGTAACTTGAGTTATTCTGCTCAACGCTGATGTCCTCAGCCATCCTGCCCCACAAAAAGCTGTTTTTAAAAAATCTTCTTTGAGTCTCCTGTCTTTTTATCACTCTATTCCTCTACAGAAAGCAGGAGAGGAGATAGCAGAATGAAAAATCACAAGTAACAAGAATGTCCGTGATCCCTGTCTGTCTGGTCCACCAGACAGCCAATGGAGTTTGAGAGCATTCTCCCTCTCTCTTTCTCCTCATAGCAGGAGGTTTTTTGCGGATGCAGACATTACTCTCTCTTATCCGGAGAGGCCAGACGTGACTCCTTTCTCCGGACTGTTTTTATTGCAGCTTTTCTCTGGTGAGTGCTCTCACCCTCATTATGAATGCTGCTCTCTTCTCATCACAGAAATGGACCTATGCCTGAATAAAGTGCCAGTGACCACAAAATCCGAGGCCCTGGCAGAAGGATGCTTTTCAGGCCACTCTGAATCCGACACGCCTGAGTTTGACGGACAGCATAATGAGAGAGATAGGATGTTGTGGAGAAAGGCAGAAAGTGGCACATTAGTGCCTGGAATTTTGTCTCCCGTTTTCTTTCACACTGATGAATTTCGCATAAAGTTGTTCTATGTGTCCTAAATTGGTCTGCATTTAATATTTTAATACACAAAAGGTTGTTTTGTGTATTATCATAATTTACTTCGTAGGTCTCGGCAAACACACAGAGAGGCAGAGAGGCTAGAAAAGTTCTCAAGCCACAAATCTATTTATTCAAAGCTACTGTGGCCCTTATGCTACAATCACAACGAGTCATTTATTCAGAAATGCGTGACCCTTAAAAAAGAAAATGGCTGACCTCTGGTCCCAGAGAAAGCGAGTGTTTACTGAACTGAATCCCTGGAGACTGCTTTAAAGAGCTAATCTAGCGCTCTGGACATCGTCCACATGGCATAAATCACTTTTTAAAATGATTGATTCTCTTTGAAATGAGATGTAGGCACTGCATAACAAATGGAGTGAAACTAAAAGAAAAAATAAGCAAAGTGTGTCATAAAGAACAGAACACAGTGAGTCACAGATATTCAGCAGGCCCTTTTCTGTACCACTGCTGATAATGGTAAAGCTCTTGTCCAAAGAGCTCATTACCAGACAAATACCATTCGCTTGGTATGCAGTGTTATATGCTATATGAGATCATTGTTATTATTTTGCTTTTCTCACTATCAGATACAGTTGCAGGACTTTTAACAGCATAGCTCAGATGTTAAAACATCTTAAAAAATAGCTCAGACATCTTAGTGGAACTTCTCCATTAAAGGGTTGTTTTAAAATGACACCTTAACCACTTTGATACAGAATCACTTTTATTTCCTGAGAGAAAATGTTTTGCGTTTATTTCCTGAGAGAAAATGCTGTAGCGAGATTGTCATAGATTAGTACTGCATGGAGTTTCACCATTTTTTTTTTAAACAAAAAGGTTTCAGACAGTCATAAACCAGTACATTTGAGGATAACGCTCTCATCTTCTAATACCAATCTTTCAGATTTTAATAATAAGTGCGTGCGTGCGTGTCTGTCTGCTGCATTTGATAAAACGCCCTGGTGATGCTCCAGCCGCAGCAGACTGGAAAAGGTCATTTCTTTTACTTGTTTCCATCCTCTTTAAACTCTGCCTGACAAATTATCACATGAGAGAGGCAATAGATGGGATCTATGTGGTCTGTTTGAGGTGCCGGCCCGCCGCGGTACAGTCTCGGCCCTTGACGACCCTTCTCCTCGATTGGTGCTGCTTATCAAGCGCGATGCACCCCGGCTCGGGTGAAACAATTCGGAAAGGTCAGTCTCAGCTGGTCCCCGTACTCAGCAGTTGGTCTCTTTGGCTGTGCAGCCAGGCTCCAGCTGAGAACAGCTGCAGTAATTCTGCCACCCAGAAGCCTCTAGGGAAGGCTGGTCCTAAATTATGCTTTATGAAGAGAGAACAGGCCATTTTTTCCAATACTGTTACAAGGCATTCGAATAACTAATGCCTGACTGAAACAGTAGCAGAATGTATTATGTGATACAATGTGTGGCTATATCATTTTTTGTAGCATTATATTGTAAAATATGTGAATTTTTCAAATAACTAATATAAAATCTCAAACACCCACAGGAGTATATGCACTATTTCATTCATATTTCATTACTAGTTATATTGCTGTAAACATATACCATAATGATTTATATGATATAATACCGTATGAAAACAGATCCACAAACTGGTGTTTGTCAAACACAATAATATTGCTTATAACTCATTGCTGTTCAATGGCCCTTTTCAAGACGACTTACAGCAGAGAGATTTGTACAGATACAGTATGCATGTGTTGCTCCAGGCTTTCGCTGTATAAAATACAATTCCACACGGACTTCTTTTTTATGGGTGCTCACTGTTACAGCAGAAGCAAGAGACTTATAATTCAGCTTGTTGGGCCTTGTTTTTCAGCTGATTTATTTGAAGTGTCAGATAAATCCAGAGCAAATGAATGGGGCATTTAGATAGCGTTAAAATTCTTTAACAGAATGACTGCACCACAGTCCCTTGACGCTTCTCTCTGTTTTGCTTGTCTGGCTGCAGCTATGGGAATTGTTCTACTTACACAAAATGATCCGCATGAATATTTACCTAGAACAGCCTCTACCCCACATGCATACATACACTTTCTACTCCAATTAAACAATGTTTGTCTTATTTGGGACATGGATATTCATAATGCCAAGCTTAAGAGCTTACGGCATCCAAAAAGCTATAAACGAAAGACAAATGTTTGTCAGCTACGGAAACATTATGTAATCAATCAACTTATTACAGGCCAAGTATTATTTCCACTTCAACAGAATGCTAATACTGGCATAGGGAAATTAATGAATTTATTCTAATTGAGAGTATGAGAGTAATGTACATGTGCCTGTGATATATTCTCTGCTTGGTTGAACACTTTATCACAGTGAAGGTAACGAAGCGCTTCCGTTTGGTGATGTGGTCTGGATAGATCGCCAGCGCCACCATGTGGTGGGGACACAAAGCAACAAAGAGTTTTATTCTTTCTACTCACTCAAAATAAGCAGTTTGTATTGATCCTTTAGAAAACTCACAGGACTGACTTATAAAGTGCTAATGTACAAAATAAATAAATAAAGTACTAAATAAAATGATGGCAGTCTGCACAGATGTGTAAAGGGTACTGAGTGATAAACAGAATGGTGCCTGTTCCACACCTTACAAAATAACAAGCAGACAAGGGAAATTATGTGTATCTAAGGGCATCCTGAATGAAGACAACCTAGTAACACAATTAGGTAAACAAATATCCTCTGTCCAGATTGCAGATCCCACACCATATGCCAACCCTTGCACTTGTTTCAGATGGACAAGGAAGAGCATTCTAATGAGCCATTTGCCTCCATCATTAAACCCTAATTATTACATTGGGACAGAAATGGTAGCTATGTGCCCACAATTCAATATATCTGCTCAGCTTAATTACTATCACTGCATCATCATAATAGCAGTGTGTATAAGTGAATTGATTACATTCATTATAATGTCCCGAAAAGTCCACAATTATGTTTATGTATGACCAGTTTGGTTTATTGTGTTGAGAGGAAGTTTGGAGATAATAGACATCTTAACAAACCATATTGTGACAACATGCCCCGCTA
Source organism: Ambastaia sidthimunki (assembly GCA_036877625.1). NCBI lineage: Eukaryota > Metazoa > Chordata > Actinopteri > Cypriniformes > Botiidae > Ambastaia > Ambastaia sidthimunki. Next base: position 5,413 of record JAZGTK010018374.1, on the reverse strand, counting down.
CAACAAAAGTTCAACGTGAACAATGAAGCGTGTTTTTTTTATGGGTTACCACAAATATTTGTCCCGAGAAATAATCATCAGGGTAAAAGGTTTAACAACTAGCTTTGTTCTCTCATACGTTCTGCCATTACCACAGTCAAATTACAAACAGGAGACAGGACAGCTACCCAGTCCAAGAATCCGCTGGGAATTATGTCACCAGTTCCCTGCAGAGTGGAGCTCACTGTTGGAAAAGTTGCTTCATCTCAACACATGTTTGCATATGAACGAATGTTGTTTATGTTTTTCCAGCAGTGTTTTTTCCACTGATGAATAGGGGTATTATTTTCAGCTGTCACAAAATGATGGTTGAAATTCTGGGTTTATATTTAGATGAGGTTGCTCAGCAGATCTGATTTGTTGATCAGTTTGATGTCATACCAGGTGATAGCACAATATAATACAGATGGAGGTTTAAATTGTTTTATATAGGTGTTTGTACAATTGACAGTTCCCCCATTGACACAAGGAGAATGACAATAAAGCAGTGACATACAGGATCATACAAGGATGCACTGCTTAGTTCCAATAAACTTCTTTGTGGGAAACAAAGTTTTGTTTGTGGAAACAGTGACTGAGTTTTTAATGCAACCATTAACCATACACTTTTTTAAAACCAGGAATAGAGTAATTTCACTGTTGAGGTCTGAACAGAACTATTTAGATGGGTGAAAACTGAGCTCTGTAAGAGGGCTGTTACAGTAGCCAACAAAGTAAAAGAGCTTAAATGAAATAGTGTCTTTGGTTCTATCAGGCTACTGTACAATCTGGTAGTACTTGATGCAATTAATACACACCTTCAGATAAACATTCCATTCAAATGAATCCCTTATACCTTGTAACAACTAGTTCTAATTCTGGCAGGGCCTTGCTTTACTTGAACCTTGGAGACGTTTCAGTTGGCACGGTCTAGAGGGGGCACAATACAAGAGCGCTTACACTTCCTGGAGCTTAAACAACCCCCACGGAAAAAACCCCAACAAACTAGCTCATGGAGGCAAGAGCTTCAAACTTCTAGCCCCACATACGATGGGTCGGATGTGTCGTCCTGATGAGCGGGACACGTAGAGCGGCTTCGATCGAGCTGTATTTTCTGGGTTAAAGAGAGGCCGATGTGCGGAGCGGCGTTGGCGGTGTGGAGTGAGCGCTGCGCGGAGGGGAGATCTGTCGACCTCACCACCGCGAGCCGACAAGCGGCCTAGCACTAACACACATACAACCATCGGGTTTATGTCTAAGGGATACCCATAAATGTACTCCTGGCGCTTATTCCCTCGTTGAGTTGACGGTCGTTGCCGTCTTTTGGCATGTCTAACATACTTTAAGCTGTCTCGGAGCAGCTTAGCCGCTAGGCTAACGGATTGACAGGTTAGCTCGTTAGCCGCTAACCAAGTTTTTAAAGTGACTTATTTTATGCATATCATTGTGTAATGCCGACCTGCGTTGAGAAAGGAGGTGCTCCAGCTTGCATTTATATTTTAGAAACCGTTCAGGTGTGACGGTCAAGGTGTTTTAGGACTATAAAGTCTGCTTTTGTGTATTAATGGTTAGCTGGCTAGCAAGCTAGCGATGTCTGTGCCCTCAGCCGAAATGCTGGAAACGCCACCCGTGTACCCGTTTGAGGAGATCGATCATGCTGATATTGGGGTCGAAGAGGTAAGTGGCAAAACAAATAAGTTAATAATGACACTCCGACAGGCTTGTGGAAATGTTTTGTAAGTGCTCCTTTTAAAAACCTGTTAGCAATGAGGCACCTGACATGTATCTTCATACCCCAGATTGTCCACCCATTTCGTGTTTTAAATAGTTTGTGTCATTTGACAATGTTTTTGACTGTTTTGCGATTGTAGATATCATAGGTTTCTGCAGGAAAGAAAAAAATACAGATGTGATATCAGTTAATTTCTAGACAATGAGAATAAATGGAAAGCACATAGCTTAAGACTTCTATGTCTCAGATAATACTCTTAAGATCCACAGATCTCCCAAATGTCTTTAACAACAGTCAAAACCTGAGCTCAGATTTGCCAGATATGCACTCAAATGTCATTATTATTGAAATATTTTATTATAAACTCTTTTCCCATCAAATTTACTCCAGATTACTTTAGGTACAATTTACATTAATTCTACAGCTCAGTTCACAAAATGTCTCTTATCAATTATCTCATTTGTTTTATCTTTCTCTAAGTAGTTGTAGGAGGAACATAATTTTTGAACTATGTTGTCTGAACACAGATTTTAAATGTAGGATTTGTTTTTAAACATCTCTTTCTTACTATTGTGTGGCTATGGATCTGTAGTTCAGTCTCTGAAATTGTTTCTTGGAATGCTGTCCTATTAAACTGTGGTGTGTTTTGTAGGTGGTGGGCAGAGGGGCATTTGGTGTTGTGTGTAAAGGCAAGTGGAAAGGCAGAGATGTGGCCATCAAGACCATAGAAAGTGAATCAGAAAAAAATGCCTTCATTGTTGAGGTATTGTCATATTGTTTCACTTGTTCACATGAGTTTCTTTGCTCACAAATTTCAAACCCATAAATATCTAGAGTTCAATATTTTTAGAGATGCACCAGTGTATTGGCTGCCAATATTTATGGGCTGATTTTTGCTCTATTTAAACCATCATGGCTATAGCATGAAAAAGGCTGATATAACAAACCTATTTATTAAGTGCATGCGTGAAGTTACATAATGTCTGTTGTATAATCCAACATTTTTCTACATAAAATAATTAAATTGCCAAAATGAAATCTGTACAAAATATTGTTTGTCAGACATGTCAAAAAATTACATATGAGTAATCATTCAATACTCACCATAGTTATGTACACTGAATAAGCAGTATTTTGGATGCAGCAAAAATGTGTGAAAATAAATGAAGAGGTGATAAATATCGCTATCAGCCAATAGTTGTTTGTAAAAATTAGTATTTTATCAGCCCAGAAGTGCTATTGGTCCATCCCTAAGTATTTACTTTGCATGTCGATTTAACTGACAGCTAGGTTAATTTTTTTTTATAAAGATTGACAAAAGATTTGATTTCTTATTCTCCTTCTCTAGCTTCGCCAGCTGTCTCGTGTAAATCATCCCAACATTGTGAAGCTGTACGGTTCCTGTAATAACCCCGTAAGTCTCTCTAAAATACTGCATTCTGTATAGGGATTTAAATGGGTTGTACAGAGTAGATCAGAAGCTCATTTAGATATTTAACTGTATAAGAGTTGAAAGGTAACTGTACTGTTCTGTGTTTGTTGTTAACTTTGTTTGTAGATGGCTTTGCCAAAATACATGTTTGCTGGTCTTCCATCATGTAAATTGTTGTACATTAAATGCTAATAATCTTTTACTTCATTTTTTTTGCAGGTATGTTTGGTGATGGAATATGCGGAAGGGGGATCGTTGTATAATGGTAAGTTTTCCATAAGTTACTTTGGAACGTTTTTTTCTTACTGTGGAGCATGACAAGAGCATTGTTGGCCACTCAAAAGATTTTGCTTGGCTTAAAAGTTTAGTAGAATCTGAAAACTAAATTAACAGTAAAAAAATCACCAGGAATGATTGTAATAATACATTTTTGTTAAACGTTTTTGGGTGATTAATAGAACAACATTTGAAGTTATGGGAACAAACTCAAATACTAAGTCACTTGTTTGAGAGGAAATGCCAAGCTTGCTTTTGAAATATCAGTTGTCTTATCCATCTGTTTGAGTTGCGTCCTGGCCTAATAGAAAGATTTATATAATAAGTTTAGGTGTCACTTAAACACTGCACCTTTAGTTGTTATTATTGGACAGCTCAGATCATAATAATGTCTTTGTTCTAAAGTGTATTTGAAATTGTAAAAATACTCTTATGTATTTTATAATGATATAATGTAAGTATAATGATCCAAACATGCACAGAGAACTCATAGCATCTTAAGTTAAGTTTATTGGTTCTTCTGAGGACCTCTGTAGAAACATTTTAAAAAGCATCGTTTTCTGTCATATTTCACAAGTAGCATTTACATTCTGGTTAATAAGTAGCCAATGCATAAAGATTCCCAATGTTTGACACAAGTGAGCCTGAGAATGATTCTGCATGTAGGTGGTGTTTATGACTGTGTTTTGTGTTTGACAGTGCTGCACGGTGCAGAGCCCCTCCCTCACTACACTGCGTCTCACGCCATGAGCTGGTGCCTGCAGTGTTCTCAGGGGGTCTCCTATCTCCACGGCATGAAACCAAAGGCTCTCATTCACAGGGACCTCAAACCTCCCAAGTATGCACCTCCATACCTTCTCAATGTCATGTCTTCACACTTTACTTTTTTTGCCTTTCACACACACTCAGTCACTCACTCACCTTAAACTTTTTGTCTGGAAACTATCTCTCCTTTATCCCTGTCTCTATCTCTCACCCCTAATCACAAAAACATTTACAGGTCAGTTTGTTGTTACAGTTAGTTCATGTTGTATTAGTACTTCAAGTCTGCAAAAAGTTTAGACTTTCTGTGTGTCGCTTAAACTTGTGATCAGATTTTGTTAATACTAGGTGTAAACAGAGCTTTTGTTTTCACTAGCTGTGTTCACTGTTTTGAATGCTGATGATGGAAATGTAGCTGGACTCTTGCAGTCATCCATTCATCATAAATACAGCTGGCTTTAGGCCTCAGAGGTTATGTGTTCTGAAATCTTATGCTGCATCACTGACATTATGGCATTGTACAGTGTTGGCCAGGCCAGGGCTGATTATTTATGAGGCTCTGTTTGTAAATGCCCCAGGCTGCACACCATGGAAACGACCAGCTGGCTTCTCTCCCAGACACCTAGAATGAAGTTCTCGAGAAGAACTGGGTTGTAACTAACGTTTGATATATTACTGCTCACTAAAGCAGACAATCTAACCCTCCTAAACTGTTAGCAAGTGCCTAGACTGTGTTTAATTGAACTAAAGCACAGTTAGTGGGTTGTTAATTGCTGTCTGTATATCTGTATTCCTGCTTAAAACAATGCTACAGTTTAAACACGTCTTTCTCATTCAACAATACATGGCCTGTTGTAGTTCCAACAGTGTAGCTGAGGTGCACAAATGATTCTTGGCTCTGTTTTGCTTTACTAAGACCTAAATGTTCTCTGTAATCCAAAAGTCTTTGGCTCAGTCCTGAAACCTTGGGTTTGATTGGTTGAAGAGTTTGAGACTAAGAAGGTCTTGTGGTGCCATCAGCCAGTCACATTGATTGTGGCTCCAGAGTAATTATTCACATGGCGCTCATAGTTCAGATGGTTGGCCCAAAAACAATGTTTCCGGAACAGAGTGCCAAAGATGGCATCATGCAGGTCATGTAATTCCAGGGTTGCATGCACCAGCCAAGTGATTTGCCATTTAAACAAATGAGA